>CAAKHB010007002.1:113504-126153 GCA_901007665.1 Aeoliscus strigatus
AGCGCGGGGGGGGTGGGGGGGGGGGGAGGGGGGAGAGAGAGGGGGGGGGGGGGGGGGGGGGGGGGGGGGGGGGGGGGGGGGGGCACTGGTGCGTGGTGGTGGTATATGAACCTGTCACTGCAAATTAATGTAAGATGAGAGGAAAAGGCAGGCAGACGCCACTGCCAGCCCTCTCACTCCCCCTACAGAGGAAAAGAAGGCAGAGCAGAGCACAGGGAGCAACACAGCGGAGAAACGAGCAAAGATCTGATAGAATATCTCATCACTGCCTTTGATCATTACAGTTCCCTCCCAGATTTTCCCAAATGATTGTAACCTTAAGCAAACACAGGGTCAATCACTGGATTCTGCTGCAAGCAGGTAAATATGTCATAGGTATGTCTTGTTTTCTTTGCTAGTGATTTAAAAACACATACTATAATGATAGTATTTATGGACTAAACAATCTGTGCTCATGTCTGTGGAGGTTCTCAGTGATCCAGGTCATAGTAACTTGCTGGGTTAATTCATTATAAAATATGTTGTTTTATGCGTTTGAATGTCTTTTAAGCATTTTGTTGTACAGTACTTTGAGCTGCATGAGTGTATGAAAGGTGCTACACAAATAAAATTCATATTATTATTATTATTATTATTATTATTATTATTATTATTATTATTATTATTATTATTATTATTTGCTTGAAGATGTTGTGCCATTCATCCGAGTGGCTTGAAACAATAATGAATGATGACGTGTATCACCACTGTGACAAGCCCCACCCACAGAATCTGTGCACGGCTCAGAGCTCGCCAATCAGATTTGGCTGATGCGACTGGTTTCCTGGATTTTTGGACATAATTAACCAGCTTCAACGGCTCGTTGCCAGACCCACACTACAGAACAAATCTAAATTTGCTGGCGGCGGTGGCGGCTTTTCTTTCGCGGTCTGACCGAGATGTGTTAACTTGTGTCTGTTGACTAAAAGATCTGAAAAGACTGAAAAAAAAAATAACTGAAAGACAGCACTGCACCAATCCGCATCTTCACACCTTTGAAGCATTTGTTACTCTGATGCTCGCAATGAAATCATGTCTTTACGGCCATGTCGTTTGTCAGTATATATCATCTAGACATCAGATTCATTACTCAAGGGTGCTGACAGCTGAGAGAGGCCTTAATCCCGTTCAGACTCTATGAAGAGGCAGAAGTCCATTACTATGAAGCAGTTTGATGAACCCGGAGCTGAACTAGCACATGATTAACACACATTTTCATAGTGACACATTTCAAACAAGGGGAAGCATCTTGTTCCCCAGAGCGACAGCTCAGCTCTCCGGGTGGTTGTCTGTCTGCCGTTGCTCTGATGGCTGTCATTCATAAAACAAAAAAAAACACAAAAAAAAGGAGGCAACTGAATGGAGTGACAAGGTGCACAGAAACAGGTGGCCTGTGGGAGAGCCCGGGACTCCTGCCAGTCGGCCCGAAGAGTGGGAGAGCTGATGGAAGGATAAGAAAGATGGAGACAGAAGTGTTGGTAGAACAGGGAGACAGAAGAGTGGAGTGAGACACACAATAGAGGAACAGAAGGATTAGATGCAGGAAGACAGGAGGCAACGGCTGGGCAGAGTGGGAAAAAAAGGGAGTGATAGATCGATGGAGGGAATTAAAACTAGAACTGAGCTGAAAGGAGGCAGGGGATTGAGCGGTGGTGCAATGCATAACAGCAAGCAGAAAATGAGAGAGGTGAGGGGCATGTATTTCAGATGAGCTGATCCTGAGATGTGCAGGAAGCAGTGACACGATGAGGAGAAACAGAAAGGTCTGCTGATGCTCACTATCTTCACAATGGAAACATAGAGTGATTGCTTTTTCTGCCGAGCCACTAACGCTAACTGCAACACTGTGTGTGTGTGTGTGTGTGTCTGTGTCTGTGTGAAGAGAGAGAGGAAGAGAGAGACTAGCATTGCATGAGGTGAGTGACAGGCATGAATATTTAACGCTCTCGCAGTCGCCGAGGTGACGGTTATCAAGGCGTCAGTCCTGCATGCGATCCATCCACAGCTGCTGCCTTATTGGCACAATTAGACAAGGATAAAGCTCCGATTCATCGGACTGGGCCCTCCTCCTCTCCCCCACGAAGAGGAGATCAGGCCTCTTATCAGCTGCACAGCGTGCTCTTTTCCCTTGAGCGATGGTGACAATTTGAAATAGGACTGGCAGACACCCACTCGCTGGGCAGTAAAGTCACCACCTGTGTGCTTTGAGTGGCCACATAAAGATTCATGACTTTGCTGCTTCACCAGCATCTATGAACACATACGGAATAAATCAGGACATAAATCATAACTAGATAACAAACACATGAAACTTAATTAATCAGATTAATCAGCCACACAGTTAC
This sequence comes from Aeoliscus strigatus, assembly GCA_901007665.1. Lineage (NCBI taxonomy): Eukaryota > Metazoa > Chordata > Actinopteri > Syngnathiformes > Centriscidae > Aeoliscus > Aeoliscus strigatus. The sequence goes on from CAAKHB010007002.1 coordinate 115,889, forward strand.
CAGTGTTTGATGCTCATCTTTGTAAAAATGCTCATACAAGAGTAGCATGACATTCTTCGAAATAAGCTAGTTGATGGTTAATCAGAAAAGGGTTGTTTTACACAAACAATCTCATGTCCAAGATGTTTGAGTTTTCTAAAATTAATTTGTTGTTTCACACTAAAGCCCTACATTAAAACATCTGTATCTACTGGTGCATCCATACCTAGAGGGAATGTAAAATGATGAAATCACTAAAAACCTGTGCAAACTGCTGCTGGATTGAGATCCGTTCTGAAATACAAATATTTCCTACTGACTGGATCTTTTTCATTTGTGTGCACAAGAAGATTTGTTAAAAGCAGAGGTAAATAAAGCTGAGGAACAGTACCCTCTCCTGGCCTGAACATCAACATGGGCTATTATGCCCAACTGACAGCAACCTTATGATCTTTTTTCTCTTTTTAGAAACACATATTATAAAGCAAACACAGTCTAGTTCCTCAGCACAAGCAGACATTTGTGCAGTTTTAAAGAAATCATCTGATGAAATCCAGAGTTGAAGTTAATAACAGAGGAGAAATATACTACTAGTGGTTTTACTACAGAAGAATCTACCCATATCATATGAACTAACACCTAAATGTTCAATTCAGCAAGTACACAAATTATTATTTGAATACAACTGCACAGGAGGAAATCTAACCTGAAGAATGTTAAACCTGCTGCTCACAATGCTGATTTGATTAATAACTAATTATCATCCATCTGAGGGCTGTAGTGTCATTAAACACAGAAACTGCAGATCTACGCTGTTCGGAGATTAAACTCAGCTATTAAGAAGTTGGTCGCACTGGTACTTGCTGACATTGCGAATGATGTCAGACAGATGACCAACCACTGCAGCGACTGCTGGCTAATTCAACATAAAATCATACAAAACAACATCCATGCAGACATATAACACATTTTTGATATTTAGAAGTACATTTAGCTTTTTAATACTCTTCAGTATACTGATTCCCGAGCCTATTGGTCCTTTTCAGACAAAGGTCTCAATAATAATTCAACTTTAAAACTCATCCCACCTAAATGCAATCACGTTTTTTTTTTTTTTTTAATAGAACAGGTAGTGGCATTCCCTAAAACAGGAGGTCACTAATTTGAACATATATATTATTTCAAGCTGCTGATTAATACATTAATCATTAATACATTTCTTTGTAAGCACTTAAGGCAGCAGGACGGTGAATGTGGGATATAAGAATAAATCACAGCAACCACATTCTGGGTAATTATTGAACGTGTCAGCTAGTGCAGCTTGTTGTCGTGTTTGGAAACACGAGTAAGTGCTGAGATCATCAGAAATTAGCCACACAGACCAATTAACTGCAAACCTCTCTGAGATGAAGAGAAATGTCTTTGAAATGTAAATGTTTCACCCTCCGGTTGACATTAAGGAAGTCAGCATTTCCTCGTCTCCTAAAATAGCGGAGGACAGCAGAATATTTTGAGAATATACCGCCCCCTACTGGTGTGGTGGTGCTGAATATGAAGCACTAGCGTGTGCAGAGCTATTATAAACTGAGAAGTACATCCCGCTGTTTCAATCTATTTTATGACAGACCTTTACGTTTATTTTAATATGACTTAGCATTGAGCAAGCAATGAGAAAAACCCCTGCTGTGTTTAATACAATCAGCATGGAATTTCATATGCATATGTCTCAAAGACATAAACCACAGTGTAAGATTGAATGAGAGGTTGTACTCTGCATCCCTGCAATCAGTGTCAGCTGCAGTGTGAAGAAATATACCTCCTCTTGGTCCAACATGTAGAGCTGATTTCTGGGGCTCACACGGAGATGGGGGTTCCAGTGGTCTTGGGATGGATGATCGTGCGAGGGCCGGTCGTAGATGGAGCGATCGTGCAAGGGGCGGTTGTAGGGGGGGCGGTCGTAGGAGGGACGTTCGTGTGCGGGGCGGTCGTAGGAGGGAGTGTGGAAGGAGTGGGCGTGGGAGCGATGAAGGTGATGATGATAGGATGGGGGGGCGGCACACCTTGCATCTGGGCAGGAGAGAGGGAGTGGAGGGAGGAGAGGAGAGGAGAGGAGAGGAAGGAAAGACAAGGTCAGTTCAGATCAGTTAGGAGAGAGGCTGCATCAAACGTAACATCAGTGTCAGAACCCATCAGTGTGTTTGATGGGTCTTTTTAAAAGTGCCCTACGTAGTTTAACACCTTCACGAACACCAGAGCCTTTTCTCTTTTGCAGCCACTAGACAGCAGTGTGGTAGGGCTGCAGCCGTTTTAAAGCCTGAAACCACGAATGGGACAACAGAATAGAACCTACAGGGAAGGACAAAGCAACCAAAAACAACAAACAAACTAACAAACTATCTGGTTACACTCTAATTTCCAAGTTTCTTGTAGGGAAACATTTTAAATGATGTCTGACGGCTGCGAGAACTTGATTATGATGGAAACTGGTTGCACAGTTTTGACGATGTGAAAGTATTTTTCCTTGAGAATCAGTTTGTCTAAATATGTATTTTTTATGTTGTCCTTTGGCAATTTTTCATTGACACATACTGTATTTCAGTGATCTTAAATCCTCCATGAGTGACGAGAATTTAAAATATAGAGAAAAATCCAATGATATTTACTAAGAGCTTCTCTGACGGCAGCTTTCGCGTTCATATTGAACTAGCTTCCTCCCAAGAGATTTGATATTTTATACCTCTTTAAGCTTCACAAACACATAACTCACATCCTTGATGTTATGGTGGTGAACATTTTACAGTGCGCAGATAAAGATACATAGCTGCTCATACTTTATCCTGATAGATGCCGGAATGCAAGTACTTTTGGAAACGATTAGGATAGGTCATAAATGCGTGTGTGTTTTCATAAGGCAGATGCCTTCCGCAGTAATCACAGCCATATAATAGTATATCAGAGGACATGCATTCATTGCATTTACAGACTAGCAAAGTTGGTGTGGATAGGTCGAGATATCCACCATTTTTTCCCCACATTTTCCACACGTGACTTAAGCTCGACCATTGTCCCCTCACAGCCTCTGCAACAGTTATCTGCACAAAACTGTTCATGCTAAATGAAATATACATTGAATAAACTACATTTTGTGTGATTAGAGTTGTCAAAAAATCCTTGTCTATTTAGAGATAGAGCCTGTGGTCCATCGCCCAGAACGAACAAATAATAATAATAATAATAATAATAATATACAATTTGAATGACATGGAAACATGCAGCTCAAAGTGCTTTCCAATAAAGTTGATTAAAAACATTAAAACAAGGATGAAATAAAGAGCAAATTACAATGGGAAAATCATATACTTATAAACTATAAAGGAAATAAAAAATAATTTACTCCACCATGTTGAATCAAGCTGTGACTCACACAATGTCACAAACCCTTTAAAGATGCAGGGAGAGAAACTGCTGCTCACTTGACCAAACACACACATTCTCAATGATAAAAATGCATCAACGTCGTGGCCTTAAGTTGACTCCAGCTGACAACGTGGACTGACCCATTGCTACACAGAGGTATTTGATGAAGTAAAGCCACCGTTACACTGGAGCCTTGAGCTCTTGAAACTATGCCGAGTGAGTCACCTGCAGCCCAGTGTGTAACACCTACATGTCATAACTGTGTATTTTACTGCATCATCACTTCAGACTCTCTCGATGCCGGTTGGCTCCAGAGCGTCTCTGTCACCAGCTGGAGACAAGCAGCTAAACAGGCACTCTTCTAATTGTGGTAAAGTGAGGACTCCGTTGATCTTTCAGGTTCCTTTCTGAATTATAAATCAAGATGATGAAATATAGATGAGCTGCTAAACCCACGACAGTCAATTAATATGGATGACTGAAGGACGGGAAAGAACTTCAACAGGGAGGAAAATAAAAGTTTGGTCTCGCTTAAGGTCAGTTCACACTTGAGTGATGTTTTGATTTAAAACCTTAAAACCACCTCTCATTCATCTAGTTCCTCAAATTTCACCACACACATGTAAAATGTCCATCTAGGAACAGAACAGGTCAGCATGATGGAGCTGAATTAAAGGTGAGCTCTTCCATCGGCACCAGCAGTGGATGAGTGGAACAGAAATAGTTTGCCCCCATATTACATAATTCATTTAAGGCTTTTTTGGCAGCTCCACGATTGAGTAGTAACACAGAATTCAGAATACTACTACAGATCTGAATAATACTATTTAACTTCCATTTAACACAGCTGTTAGATCCTTCTGTGTATTTCTGATGGACAAAATAAGATGATCCATCATGGCATCTCGCTTCTTGATCGGGTGTGTAAAGTGATATGTGATAGCTGCTGTGCATGACCTGCTGCTCGCTCTTGCAACACTTGAGAGAAACACATTTACTGCCATGCTCGCCTAAGCTCCTTGAATCCAAACTTCGTAACGGTGCAGAGTCAAGTCATGATGCAAAAACATCACTGGGGGATAGCAGTGTGAGTCATCCGCAGCCCGATCTTTGCTCCTCTACTGGAGGCCTATCTCTCCACCCCCGAGGCTGCCTATTAACAGCCTGCGAAGCGCAACGGAGGGAATTTCAATGAGCCGACTCAATCTACTGTCTGTCCATTCGTACATATGTACAAGGTGCGTGGGGCGAGCTACGTGGTTTTTATATGCACAACCAAACTGCTGAGATGCCACTTTTCTGCACTCATCTATCACTCCGTCTTTATATTTTTTTGCCCTGCCTTTGTTCCTCTCTCTCCTACTTCTCTCTCTGTGGGCTCTTTCCACTTTCTGACAACCTTTGCAGTTTACAAAGACGAGTGCCCTGCACCAATCGGATGACTGGTCAGCTTTAGTCAACGTTGTCATTACTGGGACCCAACAGACCTAATGTTGATTTATGCACATCGCTGAGCTCCAAAACATAGCTAAAAATAAAGCTTGCAATATCCCAGGGCTGCCCGGGGCACATCATGTACTCCTGTGAGTATGGCGAACCAAAGCATCTTACTTTCTAGACAAGAGAGTAACACACACTGTGACCTCAGGTACACCGGTGTCTCACATACCATCAGAAACACCAACAGAACACCAGCACCACAAATGTGCATGTTGTGTTAGATTCAGTGCTGCACTTTGACTAGTGAGTCAGAGTAGTGTGGATGTGTCGTGCAGTGCTGTCACCGCTGAGTCAAAGGGGATGTCAAGTGTCAGCAGCCGGGTCACGGAGGCCTCACCAAGTTTGAGGATTATCCCTGAATAAGCACATTGGTGGAGCTCTCCCCTGACCTTCAAAGAACAAGTAAGCCCATTGAAAGTGGACTGGACATACTCTGCAAGAACAGAGGGGTTTGTTCTCTCTCCCACGGCTGCAAGAAAACAATGACGTCATTTCTTTTCTCACAGCCCCGGTTTGAGATTCGCGCAGCTTGTTCTAGTCAAATCATCTGCACAGAACTTTTTCTAGTGTGGTGTCTGAAAATTATTGGGTGACTGGTTGGAAATGCTTAGCGAGCATGCTGTGTACTGCAGTCCGAGGGCTGGCTGAGGACTTCGGCACTTGAGTTTCTCGTGAAGAATGAAATGTCCTGACCAGAACAAACTTGGCCATTTGCCAATGTCTAAGTTCTTGTGGAATATGTATGGACCTTTAGACAGGCATGAACAAGACAACTGACATTCAGAAATCAGAGCTTACACCATTAAAACGTAATCAGTACAACTTCTCCACTTCATAGCAGAAAATTATCTCGACAGGGGGTTTATAGGTTTATTGATCAATACCAATTATGTAACGATTAGCTCACAGGGTGCTCAAACCTCTGGCGTTATTATCCAGCCTGCACAACTCAGTGTGCTTCATATTTCACTGCCCCCCCACACGTCCCCGACTTACTGTATGGTGGTTCGAGAAAATTAAAACGACAGCAGCAGTGATATAAAGGCTTTTTCATCGTAATACTTGTGTAGCACCACACTTTTTTTGCTGGATCTCTGCTGTAATTACGTGCATCAATTTTAAAAATGGGACTTTATTTGCACCAATTACGGGCTACCATCACTCCAGAGTGCCGGTGGAGTTGGAGGCGGTGTCAGACTTGAGGAGGCAATAAGTTGAAACGGTGTTGCCGCTGTTACAGATGGCGACTTAATGTCATTTTAATGATCTCATAATAAAGGATAGTTTGTTTCAGTGATTAAATTTAGTGTAACACACACTTTGACGCAGTCTGATGCTTAAACACCTGTTTCTGCAATTTCTGATGAGATACTTGTAGTTCATAGCTTAGCTGGCACACAACATGAAATACAATTAAATTCTATAAAAATCTGTTTTCCCAGATGTAAATGAGCTTATTGTTTTCTGAACCACAAATCCGACTGACATTCGGATTATAACCACAGGAGTAGAACGTTTACGTCTATATCAAATTGGAGGCACAAGCCACGTACGTAAGCACATTTCTTTCATTTCACGAAAATGACACCAAACATTTGGACAAGAATGTTTTTTGGGGGGGGGTTAAAATCAGATTCAAATGTAATGGTTTATTTGTTGACAAAGTAATGTTTTTTTCACTGTCTTTGTATTCATTTATGTATATACAGTATGAGACATTATTTTAACATTTGGATCTCTTGCTGTAACTTGATAGCCAGATGACATTTACGAGTCCACAAGTAGATTTTTGGTATTTGCTATTGGTAGATTTTTGACTGAAATGTTCTACAACGCCAACGTTGAAACACCTGAATGATGGCGTTCATCTACAGACTGACACTGAATCACTTGAATGCACAAGCAAGATGATATTTATCAATTCAAACAGTACATTTATGAGCTTAAATACTAAACTGGTATGAATTTGCTCTAGTGATATTCCAAAGCTTTTCACAGGGCTGTTCCTAACAGGGATGAAGTGAGTAGTGTTGTTATCATGACTTTAACTTCACCAGTTGGATTTGACATTTTAAAAAATCTGTTCAACAACAAGCAGAAAGTAGTGCTAAATGTTACCTGCACACCAGCACGTAGCAAAGCCACAAACAATTAATGGCATTTGATTATATAGCAAGCTAAAGATCTAAATACATTTGAGTATGAATACTAAGAGAACTTTAAGTAAATCTTTTTCCTTTATTTCTCCATTGTGTACACATGGAGACTTTAAAATATTTCCCTATATCATTTAGAACTGATGTACTTAATGTCCTGGCCCTGACAGTGTTGGAACTCCCACTCCCTCCACGTAATCACTTCACAAATCATTGGCTAATCATTGGCTAAATTGACCAGAAATGAGCAGAATGTTTTAATGTAACTGAGATGAGATGTGAAATGACTGGAGGACATGACACTGTTCAGGAATGATGTTTTCTGTTTCACTTTGTTGAGGGTGTTCCTCACCCAGTCACTGCTTCAAAACCACTGTTACCTTTGGAGTAATTAATTACATAGTTTAAATTTTCGATACAATATTTGCAGATATTACAAGTTCTGCCACAATACAATTTTGAATTGATTCAATATAGGATGATATTTTCAACCCATTTAAAATTATTTTGTTGCTGAAAAGTTTCACACAGTTAAATCAAGATGATACTGTATAAGGTTTTCTGTTAACAGTCACATAATTAATGTCTTATGAACAGTATTTGATGATTCATACATTCTTGTCCAGGAAGATGAGATGGTTTGACGCAGTGTGGGGTTTGTGTTTCAGCTGTCCGTCACAGGACTGTAAGACTTTCACAGGAGCACACTTAGTAAATCTGCACTATGCACCACAGCTGTGCTGCACAGTTTATTTTATTTAATGTCCTCATACTGTCCTCCGGAAGTTAATAATGTTCTGTAAATACGGTAGTGTAAATATTGTGTGCTCATTTATGTGTGTTTATTTGTTAGTGTTCTTTGTTCTTTCTAAGATGCTGCTATAACAGTGCAATTTCCCGTTGGGATTAATAAAGTATATATGTCTGTCTGTCTGTCTGTCTGTCAGACGTGTTGAGCACCAGTTGGCTCTACTCTGATGCTAATGTTAGCATGCTAACATTAGCTAAAGCGTCTTCATTAAGCTGCCGGGCAGGTTTGTCATGTTACTGGAGTAACAACACTTCTTTCGTATCTTGTATTTTGTCGATTGTTTCTGCAAAGTCATCGCAGACATCCCGACAGTGACACGAAGCCAACTGGCTATTTTACAGCCATAGTTTACTCATGGCTACAGTGTTCCTATCCCATTGTTCTCATTAACTGCACCCAAATCAGACAGTAATTGTAGTTGCTTGGTATTTACACTGATAATAATCATTCAAAAAGAGTACAGTGATGACTGTATACATTACTTTTTGATGACTCATCACCCACAAATACAACGTAAGAAAATGTGTCTCTCTAAAATGCCTGAGTATGTTTAAACCCACTGCAGTCATGGTGTTAATAATACATTAAGTCAATAGTGTGAATCAAAAACTATAACTGTATGTTACTGATTGAATCCAGTTGACTCATGAAGGACAGATGTCAGACAAGGATGGGGAAGGACAGATGTTTATGTTGTCTGTGTATTCATGTACATGGCAGTAAGAGACAAAGTGGAGAGAGATGGAAAGAGAGTATCCTCACCTATCAGATCATTCACCCAGCCCTCGCGCAGCACCTCCCGGGTTCCCCATTGCTCACCCAATGCGTCCACACGGCGTCACTGTTGCTGCACTGCTAGCGCCTTGAATCCGCCCCCAACTCCACCACACAGGAAACAAGGTTACTGCCCAAGAGATGTCACTTCCGAAACACCCACTCCCGCTCGCTTGTTCGCTCTCGCTCCCTCACGCCCCCAGCCTATTGCCATGACAACCGAGAAAAGAATAGAATATAAGTGAGTGTTAAAGAGACAGAGGGATCATAGAGACAGGGAAAAGGGGTGACAAAAAGAGAGAGTGGATGACAGAGTGACAGAGGGGAGAATGGTGGTGACAAGAAGAGTGGACAGAGCGAAAGAGAGAGAGAGGAGTGAATGAGTGGGCGGGGAAAGGATGGATGACAGAGGGGGAGTGAGAAAGTGAGAGAGGAAGCATGTGGTGGGATGTGATCGGGAGAAATGGGAGGAGGACAGATAGTTGCAGATGCTGTGGATGCCGTGAAGAAGAGAGAGAAATGAAGTGATGAGAGACAGAGAGAGGGAAAGAGGGAAGGAAGGAAGGAAGGAGGGAGGACACTTTTTTGGGAACAGGGAGCCCACATCTTGTTCCCATAGCAACACAGCCATCCATGAAATACTGACTTGTACCTCCCTCTCTCTTACTCTCACAGTTTCTGTCTGTCCATGCCTCCCCCTCTTCTTTTCCTTTGCATGTCGAACTATATATACACACGAACACTCACCGTGAGCGTAAATTGGCACTGTGTATGGAAGCAGCAATCCACACTCCAGTGTCAAGCCGATCAATAGCAAACATACCATCGATGCATCACTATACAGGAATTTATGTTTAGTATCTTGGATATTGTCACATTTTAGACATGAGTCACATGTCATATGGACCTGGTGACCACCCGCTGATCTGTCCTCAGCATACCTGTGAAGGATTCTCACCCAAACGCAAGTAGAAGCCTTGAAACTAGTTCCTAATCAGTCATTGAAATGTTGGTGAGAGGGATGGAAAAAGAGAGGAGAACCGTGACGTTCACTTCCAACATACATCACCTCCGTACACCTGTGTTGGTCGAGTCTTGGCTGCCATATAAACAATGCCGACAACAAAGATGTGAGGTGAGAGAATTGAGACTCAGTTCAATTATCTGACAAGCACTGTGACACCTGGTGTGTGTGAGTGTGTGTGTGTGTGTGTGTGTGTGTGTGTGTGTGTGTGTGTGTGTGTGTGTGTGTGTGTGTGTGTGGTCAGTACGTGTAGACTTATTACCGTGTTTTGTCAGGGCAGCAATAAAACCAGCAGGGCTCTCACCAATGGCAGCAGCCACTGTTTCTGTTTGGAATTTGTGGTCATTTAAGGATATTGTGTTTGAAGGACTGAAAGACTTCAACAAATAAAGAAAGTAAATAGTGAGAAAGTAAAAAAGAAATCAGCGAATAGCCAAATTGATATTTGAACCATCCATACCAAAGGGTAAATTCACAAATGGTGCAGTAGATGACAGAAATAAACGTGGCGCAGGAGTGAGGGAATGTCGCTTTCTCTCTCTCTCTCTCTCTCTCTCTCTCTCTCTCTCTCTCTCTCTCTCTCTCTCTCTCTCTCTCTCTCTCT
>CAAKHB010007002.1:126173-148247 GCA_901007665.1 Aeoliscus strigatus
GTTTGCATGTTTCACAGAGGGAATATTCTTTAATGAATCAAAGGGTTTGAGGTGGTGAAGTGCCGCAAGCTTCCAAAGGAGCTCCAGTGCACGTTTGCAAAGATCCATAGATTTTTCGGTGTGTACAGTCGGTTCAGGAGCCAAAGCAGAAATCAAATGATATACATCAATCACAACTCACATATCACCATTTAGTGAACTCTCTTTTTCTATTTAGCTTTAGTTTTTATATAGTTCCTAATTAACAATCTAATTACCAGAGTTTGATTGATCGTATTTTTATTTATTTATTTATTTACATTCATTTTATTTTTTTATTTTGTTTAAATTCATTTCAGCTTTCTTTTTTTTGTTTAAGGGTTTTATCCCTCTGGAATTTCCCCATACATCACATAGTTTTCACATTATTTTTAACTATTATTGCACTGTGGGCTGTGTGGATATTAACCAGGATTTTTTTGTTGTTGTTGTTGTTGAAGCATTTTATGTTGTATTTGTATTGTGTGAAAAATGGTATATAAATAAACTTTGATGGAATCATTGATCAATGATCAATGTCTCCACACATTTTCAATTCACTGATCAAAGCCACTTCTTCCAACCATCGGGGGAACTTGGGGTGTCCAGATCTCCTGTACATGTCCAGCACCCAGATAGATAGATAGATAGATAGATAGATAGATAGATAGATAGATAGATAGATAGATAGATAGATAGATAGATAGATAGATAGATAGATAGATAGATAGATAGATAGATAGATAGATAGATAGATAGATAGATAGATAAGATAAGATAAAGATAAAGATAAGATAAAAGCGGGAGCAAAGGATCGATGCAGCCATGTCGGCGCCATGAATCTCAATGAAGTCCAACTTTCTATAACAACCTGGCAACCCCTTTCCCTCCGTTTATCATCTCTCTCTGTTTTTTTAACCGATTCTGTCCAACAGCTGCACCATGACAGACTGGATGCCCTTCAGAGGCATATTAGTTTGTGGATGAGGAGGAGAGGCACAGACTCCTCTATCTCTCTATTTCTAAGATGTGGTCTTCTACTTCTAATCCTCTGCACCTACCCCCCATTTCTACCCTGAAGTCTGCGCCTCTGTTGCATTCCACACTGTCCCTTCTCCATCATTTCATCTCCAATAGTCCTCTGTCAGGGATTAAAAAAAATATCATTTATCTCCTCTGTGATCCCATTTTTATCCATCACCTCTCTCATATTCCCTCTCACTCCTTCATCTTCTCTCACCTTCATTTTTCTATTTTTATTTCAGGATCTCTGATGTTTTTCTTTGTCTCTACGCATCTAATTCAAAATCACGCACCTTTCACTTTCAGCACTGATTTGCCTTCTTCTCATTCACCGTCATCTACTGATCATCATTAAGAGTCTCACAGTCACAAACTGTGTGTGAACCTTTCCCCTGTTGATTAACTACAACAGGCGCCTACCACTGAATTACAAACATTTTCACTTCTCCAAATCTTTGATGAGCTTCTTAATGTGACATTTGGAGGAACTGCCTGTATTTCTTGCTATTATTTTCAAAACTTTGTGTCATAACTTGTGCTTTTTTATTTACAAATGACAAATTGAACGAGGGTGTACTTGCTGCTATGGTGAAAAATCTTGTGAGATGACTGAACAGTATTATATGAGACGGTAGTAGTAGGACAGGAGAATGATATGTATATGATACAGGAGTCATTTTAGTCAAAAATGAACAAGGTGTAAGTATCTGTGAAGATACATACAAGCTATTCATTTACGTTTATTGCCGTAAAACTGTTGATCAACTCATAGTATGAACAGTCCATAGCTCTGTAACATAGAGATACAAGGACATTGAAATAAACCACGTTCCACTTTTCAGTTTGGAGTGGCTTTACCCCAAAGACTCTCAAGTGACAAATAAACACAGATGAATGGCAGGGACAGCTTGAGGCCATTCAGGCTTTGGCCAACAGCAAAATTTGCTTTGACTGTTTAAGCTGAACCATAGCCTTCTCTCATCATCTCTCTGTGCAGTGTCCCACTCACTTACTCTCACTCCCACAACTCTTTGCCTTGCTATCTCGCTTGCTCTCGCTCATCCTCTGCTCGCCTTTCTCTTTCACATATCCAGTGTCTCTATCTCGCCATCAAAATGTCACGTATATCTTCTGAGCAACTTTTCAAAATGTCACAGATATTTAAGAAATGGGTATTGTCAGCAGGTAAATAGGCTGAAGCGCTTCCTGCATTTGTTGCTTTCCGATGTCAAAACAATTTTCAATGCCAATTTTGTCTAGCTAGTGTAAAAAAAAAAAAAAAAAAAACATACCACACTATAATATCAGAGCCAGTGGTCATAAAACAGAAAGAAGAGCGGTCCATTCATATGAGAAGCATAAGGTACTTTGTAGGGTCAGTGAGACAAGTAAGGTAAAGACTTCAGAGTGTCCACGCTGCTTTGGAGCTGTTGCACGCCTACACTGAACAACACATTGGAGATTGTTCTTGCCAAGTCTGTCGTAATCAAGTCATCATTCACATTCCTTTTTATTCCATCCACATGAAATCAAAAAGCAGTAAAGCATATTGTTCTTTTAAACTCTTAGATGTAGAAGTGGGTCAGAAATGACCCAGAAGTCATTTTCTTTCAATATCTTCGAATGAAAAGTTATCGTTTCATATTCCAGTTTCTCAAAAAACATGTTATTGATATTATGCTTTTTATATTTTTAACTTACCTTTTCATAAATTTTAAGAATTTTTTGTAATACTGCCTCAAGCTTCAAATGCGGGTCTAAAATGACCCAATTCACACTTCCTAGTCTGTTTCTCTCACACCACCCACACACACACACACACACTGGACATTCACATTGTTCTCTTGCTTTTCTTTCAAATTTTCAAAATGCTTATTTTTCACCCACTTATGGGTGAAGGTCCGCTGACTGGTGCATCAAAGGTTTCATCTGTTTAAACATGAAATGGATGTTGACACACTGTCATTTTTGTCTTCTATCATCACTTTCACCTTCTTTTTCTGACCCTCGCTACAATCTACCAGGATAAACAGGAAAAACCCCAGGTCACCCAGAATAATCAAACATTGTCGGGGCAAGTCGCTGATCGAAACATTTCTATCTCCACTTCATTCAGAGCTCACAGAAGGGGAAAATATATCCACCACACATAACTTTGTGGCATTTTCTACCCCTGCTGCTGACCGGCGGTCGTGGTGGTAGTAGTAGTAGTAGTGGTAATGGTAGTAGTACAACAGTACCACGGAGGAGGAATGTCTTACTGCAAATCATGACACCACTGATGCTGTTCCAACTGGAAACAAGTCCTTGAGTAACTCGATTGTGACAAATTATCGAGGTAAAAAGGATATGTTTGACTTGTTTAAACAAAGCACCATGTTTTGCTTGAAGGACTGGGTGGTGCTAACCACTGCATAAACAGAAGAAGACGGCTATGACAAAGAAGCAGCAGCACAGAACAACTAGCGCACACCGACATAACGTAGTGGAGGCGGTGCGAATTACTTAAGAGAACAGGACAAAACAAGCAGAACGGAGAGGAGGAGATGAGCAGACGGCCCGAAACCGATTTAGGATCATTTCCAGCTGAAACTTTAGTTAACTGCAAAGCATAATTAGCCTAATGTGACGTCAATAATGCTAAAGCATCTCAACCTCAAGCAAGTTTATGCATCCAGTCCAATCCAATTACTCGATTATTACTCGATGAAATAATCAGTACTCAACTGGTAAAATAAATACCAAATAGTTGCAGCTCTAGTTCCAATGTTCCAACATAAGGGTTGTTGCACTGACCAAAGTGGAAAACATACAATTTTGTAATCTACTGTTTCTACCGAGTTGAGTAAGTTGAAGCAGAACATTCAGTCCATAGTTAAAATAGACTTTAATGAAGCTGCATTAAGAACATTTTCTGTTGCTTCTAACTATATCTGAGTCATCATTTTAAATGCTGACGTATACTGAATCACAGCGCAGCTGTTGATGTGTGTGCTAATTGTCATTGTCATAATTGTATTTCATCAGTTGTATGTATCTGGAAAGTCACTCGTAGTTCAGCTGTGATTTATTTTCTCAGGAAATGTTCAATAATAATTCATTTTACAAAATCCTGGCAGATTTCTAATACTGTTAAAATTGCATGGAGACATATGTGATGGTGTCAGCTGTGGAGCTGCATATAATGGATGGGTGGTTTATTGGCCTTGGCAGAGGTTTCCTAATACATTTCTGGATTACACTGACCGAGACAAGGGCAGCATAAGCCAATATGCTATCTCTTCCCATGGTAATCGAATTTATGCTGCCAGATATTCTAAACCTCTTATCATGACATTGTCAGAGTGCTGTGGTACAATGTGCACTGAGCTCCTATCACAACTGGTGATGACATTTTCCTTCTAATCCCACTGTTTTACTGACTGCTGCAGATGTAGCACCAGAACATCAGCAAAAGTTGCTGTCTATCATTCACAATGGTGGAGATTTAGTCTTCTCCTGGCATCGTCTTGGTTAGTATTGAAGGTTTATCTACACACAGAAGGATCTGACATTAACAGATTAACGTTAAGGTGAATGATAAAATAAAAAAAAAATAAAAAAAAACTCTGTTATCGCCTCTTACTCTTACAGTGACTGTGAACTTGTTCGATCTGTGTGCATGTGCGTGCAGCTGCAAATGTGCCATCAAGTACTGTGACTGGCACATTGCCCCAGCTGTTGTACACCCTGACATACTACACATTAGACCACATTTCCTTTGCAAATAGGGTTGCAACAACTAGTTGACATATAGTGGATGACAGAGTTTGTGAATGACCAATAGTAGTCAAAAATAATGAAACTGTATTTCAATTGCCAATTAAACTATGTGCACACACTTGTTTCAACTCGTGGATGCACTTGGTGCTAGGACATGCACAGTTGCATACTAGTGACCGCTGCGCCGGGAAAAGTTGGGGAGGCCACAACATGGAAGCATCTGAGGCAACACTAGGTCCAAAATTTCATCCACAACACGACCAAAAAGCTGAAAGTTGAGAGCTGAAAAAAGCTGAAAGTTGCATACCACAGGGCTACCACTGCGGTGCATGAACATTTGAAGAGGAATCATGTTTTGGACAACTCAGACACATCACAAGATAGTTAGCTCATGTGATGAAAACTGAAAAAGAAAGCAACGCAAGCATCGATGACCAGTTGACTAACAAAGTTCACGAACCACCACAACGTTCCCCACGCCCTGACCCACGTGTGTTTTTGTTTCTCGCCACGGTGTCACTGTGCACATTGAAAGCGGGTCGACCAAACTGTCCCTAAGAGATAAAGAACAATTATAGTCATCTGTCCTAAATCCAGAGATAGACTAGAACTGTGTCATTGTCTTATTACCCAAAGGGTTGTGACGGAAACTTTTCACTCATAACACACCTTCAAACTCTGTTGCCTCAGGACTGTCAAACAGGTGACTGGCAGACAGACAAACTGCACAGTCAGAAAAATGTGGTCGTTGGAAACAAGGCTGATGAACATGAGCAACTGTCCTTTCTGACATACTGTCTCTACCTGTATGAGAAGCTACAGGCTCAGTTATCACTTAATGCCAACGATAAACCCCTCTCGCTGACACATGACGTTTAGAGATAAGTGCTCTGGCCGCTCTGTACAGCCGCTGTCTGTACTGGGGCACTGCCAGGAACAGTACATAACCCACAGTGGAACTGAGAGACAGCGACTCTTTCTTTATACGCAAGACACAAACAAGACACAAACAATGTCAACAAAGACATTGTGTAAGTGAGCTAATGAGTGTGTACGTGTGTGTGTGTATGCACAGTAGAACAGAATGGGAAAGAATAAAGAAATACAGTAATACTAATAACGATAATAATTAGATGTAAAAATGAAATAAAGAGGAAGGAAAAGCAATGGATTGAGGTGAACATATAGAATTTGGTGTATTACGTCGAAAGGTTCACGCACATCATTGCATTTCTATCAATATCTTCGTCATATTTCGGCCAAGGAAAGTAGCTCTGATATCGCCAGTCAAAAGACTCTCGACTTTATGTCTCCGATTTCTCGATATTCATCGTGGTTCACATTATGAGTTAAAGAAAGAGTGAACTATCTCAAATTCATGGTGTTGATCTCTCACTGTATGTGACATTGACCAATGAGCATCCCTGTCATTTTTCTTTAGCTAATTCATCCCAGAAAAATATGGCAAAAAAATATTACAAAAAAATTATCATCAGTAGAGGAGGAAATTCACACACATCTCCTGAGTTTTAAAATGTTCCGAAATTGGACTTCAAATTTTCAAGTTTTGGGCCAAATAATCTCTTTATAAATGAGTGTAGCATCAGCACATGTGAGCACAGTTTGTTTTGTGTGTGTGCGTGCGTGCCACAGTGTGACCTATCGTCCACAGGGGCTCTGCTGTTGGCTGCGGATGGTTGTAATATGAGGTCTCTGGTTGTTATTGTGCTTCACCAACTGTCCTCTTCACCCCAACCTGTCCATCGCTGGCTCCACCCCTAACAAAGCAGTGTCGTCTGTGCAAACAATTCATGTTCATACTCATGGTCTCTGAGGAGACAAGTCTTCCACCTCAAACTCACTTTGGTTCATGAACAGTGAAACTGTTTGAAAGATGACATGGCTTGTGCCTGTCTGTCAGGCTTGGGTATGCCTGCTACATATAAAATATATCAGCTTGTAAAAAATAAAAACATGCTGACATTGAACAGAGGTAACTCGGGGAAAAGGTTTATAGTGATTGCACCCCTGTGATGAAGCACCGGCACTGAAATGACCTGTGTGCATTCCTGTTACTCTAACAAGAACATTACAAGAACATTCACTGGCTCCAGTTGAATTAGTTTTACAAAGCAGAAAACACTTCATTTTTGTGGTTATCACCATACTGCAGTATATTCAATACATTCAATGCCAATCAGAGATGCACTCCATGGTGATAATTTTGATATTCTGAGCTGGCAGAGCTGGCAGAGGTCTGACCTGCCCCTTCAAAGTCTCAGTAAGCCAAGAAGCAGCATCAGTCTCTGATTGCGTAATTAGCTGCTGTCTTAATAAATCAGTCTTTAGACCAATGTGGGGAAAAAATTGAATGGAAGGACAATCTACCCCGAAGAGATTATGATGATTTTTGGTATAAATTGAAAAAAAGGGCACTAAGTATTGATGCAAAAGCATGGTGTCATCTTCCTATCAGACCCCCATTTGTCTGGCAGCAGTGTGATGAAGAGCGTTCAGGAGATCCAGCTCTGGTCGTTCCACCTGGCCTTTTTTCTCAGCTGAATGAGCAGCCAGCTTTTCTTCATGGAAGGGATGCTTCTGAAAAAAAAAAAAAAGAGCTGCACACTGCATTCAGCCTGAACCTCATAGATAGATGGTGTAGATGGCATTAATTCCACTACTTCATGAGGTGAAACATCAATAGGCTTGATTTAATTTACCTACTGGGAGCATTCAGAATAAAGTGTGCCTGCTCTTATTACTATGTGCCGACTGGCTTCCTGTGCGGAGTCCTTGCTGAGCATTGTAAAATGTTGTTAATCACTACGGCCAACCAATGCTGCACTGTTGAGACCAAGATCTCCACTGTATTTTTACCATTACGTTGTGAGGGGATACACGTTTCTGGTCTAAGATGGCTCA
This sequence comes from Aeoliscus strigatus, assembly GCA_901007665.1. Lineage (NCBI taxonomy): Eukaryota > Metazoa > Chordata > Actinopteri > Syngnathiformes > Centriscidae > Aeoliscus > Aeoliscus strigatus. The sequence continues at coordinate 133,899 of CAAKHB010007002.1, forward strand.
TTGAAAGCTGCCTACTTACTGCCTCAAGTATATAAATACATTGTAGCACAATAAGCTGGAATGGGTGCAACAATTCATCTTTTAACAGTTGAGTTCTAAATTAATCGGATGAATTATTTAGTCCTTCTAAAAATATATATATATCTTATGTAAGTTTCTTAAAGGTGCATATTTTCTGGTGCCTCCCCTACTTATAGAAAACCAAATATCTTTGGTTCATGGACAAAAGAAGATTGAAGGGTCTTTTTTGGGGTTTGGGAAATACAATTGTTTTTCACCATTTTGACCAAACAACAAATCAATAAAGTAAAAAAAAAAGAAAGATTAATCAAAAGAATCATTATTTGACTCATTACAAGCAACAGACAAAAACTATCATTTATACACATCTTTCTGTAACATTTACAACGACAATGAATGAAACCTATGTACGAAGCTGCAGGGAAATCAACCCTGAAACTATGATGTCAAGGAAAATGGAAGTGGACACATTACACACACAGAACGTTTGTTCTGAAACCTGCATGGTGACAAAAGCATTTGTTCTATCAAATATCCTTAAATGATTTAGGACTTTCCTTGAAAACTACCCAGTTTATTTAAGATCTTCAGCTTTAGCTTGGCAATCTAAAAGGACCCAGGAAGTGAGACGGACAGTGGAAGGTAGGTGTCATCAAGAACAGAACAACAACATTTTCATTACCTGGATTGATAAAATCAAACATTATTGATTATACTGCTGTCAAGATCATGGTTGGCAATTTAGATAAACCCTCATCTGGTTATGGGCGTCTTCACATGAAAGCATTTGTGGTAGCAGCAGACAATACACCATAAATAAAAAGAGGTCGAAGGATCGTTACCTGAAAATAACCACCACTCATATTAAATATGACAAATAATAAATCCATAATGAAGCCTAAAAGCAAAATAGCTGCAGCCAAAGACAGGCAGAGAAGCCGTACCTGCAGACAACAGTGTGAATATGAATTTGTGTTTTAATAACTGCCCCGTCAATGAGGCAACATTACATCTGATTATAATCCTGTTAAATAAACGAGATGCTTCCATATTATCCTATTCTCTAGGCTGCCACCCTGATGGTGATGAACAGTCTTGGAAGTGCAGGGATAAATACAAATGATTCATGCACTTACTTGCAAATTGTATAAGGTCACAAGAGTAACATGTTAGAGCACTGAAATCAGAAAGAAATTAGTGCAGCCAAAAGGGACAGGGTGTGGGGGCAAGTCTACAACATTTGTAAGAATAGTGATGCCATTTGGTCAGCAGAGAGAGATTTGATGCATTTTCATCTCTGTCATAACCTGCTCCAAAGCAAGTTCCTTCTGCAAGTTACCATGGTGATATTCATGAAAAGTGAAAACCCGGGACTAACCCTCAAATCCAGCTTTGTAGTACAGGCCCCCGGAAAATTTGTCCTCTGAGATCTAAAACAGAGGCAGCTTCCACTCTGGAGCTCTTAGATATTCATGGCTACACGGCATCACATCGCTGCGCTGTCACTTCCTGTGGAAGTTCACCAGTGCACATGCTTGCAAACTCCATTAACTCTACAGCATTCAGACCTATCGGGGTATGAGACAAAGGCATGTTTGCTCACACACATCTGCCAGCTGGGATAACACATTCAGTCATTCTTCACAGTTCATGTTTCAGCAAATAAGAGACGTGTGAAACACACACACACACACACACACATGCACACACACAACAATAAACACAAACACACTCAGCGTGTAAAATATTAGAAGTATCTTCCTGATAATGAGGCTGAACCTGTCTCCTCTGCTTCATCAACGCCACCCTCCGCCATGCTTGAAGATGATTTGATGGAGCAGAGGAAATAAACAGGAGAATCACATGATCCATCATGATCCATCTAACTCCTGTACGGAAAGAGCAGGTGTCCCTCTTCCTTCAACTGAATGACATGTGCAAACCCCCGATGTGTGTGTGTGTGTGTGTGTGTGTGTGTGTATGGAGAAAAAACACTACATGACATACTCTGACATTTACAAAAAGGTTTTCACATTAACTCGCACACACATCCATGAGAATCCCATGTTTGTCTTTGAATGAGTGTGTGTATGCGTGTATGTGTGTGTGTGTGTGTGTGTGTGTGTGTGTATGTGTATGTGTGTGACAAATGTGTCAAATTAAATGAAGTTAATTTACTGATAGAAATAATACATTAGTATTATATCATATGATGACAAAAGAATCAACTACACTGCTTTGTCACATGACATATCATCATCTTATAAGTAAATGTATTTTAATGTTTACTCATATCTTTTAGATATATTTATTATTCAGATGGTGTCTTTTAATTTCAAATCCAACAGCTGCAGGGAATGTTAGATAAGGTAACTTTCTAATGGACAAACTGATCAGCCCACTGTCCACACAGCCACTGCAGCTAATGTTACAAAGTGACCTAATGTCATGGAGTTCTGGTATCCTTGGACAAATCACAGAAAATGTTGCAAGTAAGTGTGGGAGTGATCTATAGTGTTCAAACACTACACACATTATTTTGAGTAAATGGGACAGGTCATGCAGTGATTTGCAGTGATAATACAGCTTGGAGATCCAGACCCACATCAAGAAGATGTAGGTTCTGGCAACAAGCAATTGAGGGGCAGCACCAATGAGTGCATAATAAAATACCTGCACGCGACTGGATAGCGTTCTAACCAATCAGAACGAAAGGAAACAAGTCAATGACAAGAAAGGTCCTACTGGTTTACTGTTGACATCAAAGCCAATTCAAACGGCCGCTCACCATCAGCAGAAGCCATCTTTGTTGTGTACATAACCACTCTGACAGTGCAGCACTGTAATCACCCTGTTAAGACGCTCCCACAGACTCTGTACATGGCTCTGAGCCCACCACATGAGATTAATGTGACTGGTTTCCCAGATTTTTTGGGCATAGTTAATGAGCTTGAACGGTTCACCACCAGCTAATTTCAATTTGATCTGGATTTACATATTAGCGATAATGCAGAATTGGCACAAAGTATCTCATCTGTTTATATGAAGCTGTTAAGGATCACGTGACATGATGTCACTGGCAGTTCCCTGAGAGCTCACCTCAGGTTTCTCCAGCCACACTGCATTGCTCCTAATACGAATGGACATATACTTCCAATGACACAAACACACGCACGCACGCACGCACGCACGCACTCGCACAAACACAACAAGCAAAGCATTAGCAGCAGGCTTCCAGTGTGCAGAGGCCATTTGTGCCAGATGCCATTAACTCACATCTTTACACTAAATTCATGGCAACATACGTGAACACATTAACACTCATTCTTCTCTGGAGGCTCTGAGAAATGTGCTTGGGACTGAAAGTTCAGTGCAAATCAGTGAACCTGATGCAAAATGGTGGGAACCATAAATGACAGATGGTCTCGTGTCCCTCATCAACAATCGCCAACTTGCTGCTGGGCAAAGAGGCTGAATCTCCGCGGCCTCAGAAGAGCTGCTCCGTCATCACCTGAGGAATACTGCAGCTGCATTATGAATGAGACGCGTGTGTGTACGCGGAGGGTGAAAGGATAAATAAAGGTTTAAACACTAGCAAGCCAAGCCCCAGTAGCTGCCTTCACTGTTCTCACTGGCTCAGATTGTTTGTGATTTCTGCTTTGCTTGTGCATTACAACAGAAACACAGTCCAAGAACCAGCATATGCTGAACGATTAATTTGAATTTGTACAAAGTGAAAGCTTTGTCTAAGGGGGACAGCTTGGCACTCATTTTATGCAAGTCAGCACTTCCTGTTTCCTTTCAATGTGTTACCTTCACATCTCGTCTCCCCTTTGGGAGTTTATCCGAGAGGTGGCGTTTACATCATTTGAAAGATCAGACACTAAACCCTCATTTGTTAAGCCTCTCATGACCCACAACTTCAGCCTCTAGACAACCTTCTCTCCAGAAGGTGAGCAACTTTTACCTGCTGTTCCTCATGATTAAACCTTCTACGAAGGCCGTTGGCAGGAAGTGGCCATATCCGCGCTGAAGTCGAAAGCTGCTTTTTGGATGGATTATGGTTCTAAAGCCATGTGTTTGGCAGGTGTCAACATGATTTGAGTTTGTGATGATGACATGAATGGACACTGAACTACATCTGCAATCGATTAACCAAAGGAGACTCTCTCTCCACTGCAGAGAGGATGACGCCATCCATCAGTGATTCATGAGTGGCTAGAGTGGCAGCTAGAGTTGGAGAATTGCAGTTAAAAGTCCCCCTCTTTAAATTGTAATAGTCGTGTAACTATTTCATCAGATTACTTGTTGATAACTTTTCAAATTCTGAATGAATGTTTCAATACTGTGTTAAAACTCCTTTTAAAAATCAATATGTCAACATAAATTAAGGACAAAAACAAACACAAAAATACAATTTTCACACAACTTTCACAGAGTAACTGTAATCTAATTACACATTTGCCTCCAGTAATGTAACCAGTTACAGTTTAATGTATTGTGTTTTTAATTTGTAATTCAATTACCATGGGAAGAGAGGGTGCAAGATAGTCAAGTTACGGTTATGTCATGTATCGTTTCCTGTTTTGTTTTAGCACTTCCTGTTTTATTTTGATAGTCCCTGTTTGTGTTCATTCCTGCCACTTTGCCCTTCAATTCAATTCAATCCAACATCCTCCCTTGATTACCTGATTTGTTTCACTTGTCCCTCCTCGCCACTATTTAAGCCTGTTGAGTTTTCTGTTAATTGCCAGATCGTCACCTGTAGGTACGAGAAAGCTATCCAGAGTCACAGTCGGTCGAGTTTTTCCTTGTGTGAGTATTGGAGTTTCATTGCTAATTATTTCATAGCCACCTTGTTTTTTTCGAATGATCCTTACCTTAGCTTTGCGCTTTCTGTTCAGATTACCCAAATTGTCTTCTACCCCCCCTGGGAAATTTCAGTTTTGAAATTTATTTTGTATTTACCACCTCCATGCGTGTCGCTTTTCATTCGCCTTTTTGAATCCTTAGTAGTTTTTTGATATCTAGTTTGTGTTCCTTTTTTGCAAAAAAATAAGAGCGTAAGTTCTGTCTGCATTTGAGTTCCACTATTCCATGCGCCTTTGTGACACGAGTGAAGCACAGCGACGGAACAAAGAACAAAGTTCGCAGTACAAGCACATGAATGCCAGTGGAGGAACCCACCTATACCTACCTATCCCAAGAGCTCCCAAGGGCACCAACCAACCAAATCCACGAGACAGCAGGAGATCTCCTTAAAGTACTTTCAGGAGTGCTGCAGTTTGGATATCAGTATTAAGATACCTAAATACCAGAATGGAAGATCCTCCTTCAAAGGTATGTTAAATCTCAGTTGGAGTTAAGTATGAAGTGAAATTCTATGGAAAGAAATGACACAGTAAACTGCTGTATTCCCTTTTTTTATGTCTCATTGAATGTCTTACATCGAGCTGATATTTAGAGCCTGAGGTTCATTTCATTCCTTGATAGCTCTTTAAGTGCAGTATCTGTCAGGAAACTTTGACCCACCAATAATGTGTGTATATGTCAGATCTTACTGCAGTTCCACAACGTTATTCATGTGTTTGCACAGAGTTAGATGTGAAATTCCTTTGAGGAAGAATAAACAATTCATTTCATATTAGCTCTTGTGAACGATGTAAAGGATGTGCTATATTTTATATAAATATATCAACACTAACAGCTCAGAACAGTTTAACAAACTGTTTAAGAGTTAAAAGAATCATTCATCTGGTTGCTAAAAATTTCAGCTCATACAGAGCTTTGGGGAATATTTAACTCAGAAGTGAACCTTGCATTCTCCAAAAAACATCATGGTTTTGATATTATTTCAAGCAATGTTGAGCTGTACTGCAGTCACACTAACTTCCCTGGTAAGGAGTAGCATAACTAAATAAATTACTACAGTAACTCTCTAAAAATTAACTCGTTCCAACCTTTTCTTGTCAGCTCTGTCACCCAGCAAGCTAGCTTGGCAGATAAGAGTGGTGGCTGGAAATATTCCCATTACTTTGATTTTATCAGGAGGGAAGATTACAAGAACATTGTTGTCAATAAATGAACACTGGCACAGTTCGGATGTAGAAGTCACTGTTTGCTGACACATTTACTTTGACAGCACAACAATGGGAGGTTCATCGAAGTTAAAACATGATCCCACAGTGACTGCTCCGGGTGTGATTTTCATCTGACCTGTTACTGTGACGGATCCAAGTGACATAACTACCTGTAATTCACACAAGAAGCGTTTTGCCACATCCACATTTTCAGGAGGAGGCGATGACAGAAAGGTAAAGTATTACTGTTGGCAGGGATATAAATGAGAAAAAAGTGTCTTTTGAGCAACAATAAATATCTTAAAGTGAAAGTACATGGCATGAATGTGGTCATGTGATACAGGAGAGAAAATTTTGTGTGGGACTGTGTGAAAAGGAGGATAAATTTATCATCAGCTGTTGAGTGAGCCTGCTAACCTTTGAGTGGAGATACAGCACTACAACACAATCATATGAGCGCGCACACATTCATGCACTCCCTTCATGAGCGTGGCACACAAACTACACACCTCAGCTGCTTGTAAAACCTTTCAGATGGTGATGCACTAAAATGTTCAGGTCTGCAGAGGGTAGAAAGAGTTTATTTCTAAGTTGAAGGTCCAGCAGCTCAATAAGTTATAATTATAATTGTTCATGATGAAAATTACATTTAAAGGACAGCAAGTCAAATCCTTTAAAAAATCAGATCCACCAGTGTCAATGTTCTGTGATTGTACTGTATATTACAACAGAATCTGACCTTATGACGATGAATTCAGCCCCCAGTGATGATGAGAAAGCAGTCACTATTTATTAAACCTTTATCGGCCTCGACTGCTACTTATAAACTCCCCGGCCACTGATCTCTGCTTCATATACTCACATGTTTACGTTTGAACACATCTGAAGAGCACAGGAGCAAGTACACAGAAGGACGCACAAATCAGTATGTCTTCTACCTTTATTGGATATTTTAATACGAGGTCAGATAAATCACTTATTCATGCCTATTCGCTCAAGGCCAAATCCTTCCCTAGCACACCTGGGGCTACAGCCTTTCCCAGCATGCACTGGGCAGATGGCAGGACACTGGGCAGGTTGCCAGTCCTTCACAGGTTGAACACGGACATGCACACATCTACTAGTCTTCAGTCTGCCTGACTTGCATGTCTTTAATGTGAACGTCTAATCTTTTTCCATTCACAGTAGTGTTCCTCAGTGGTGGTACCATTCATGTATTAGTTATCAGCAAAAGAAATGGAAATTAGAAATATACATAAAATATAATAATATTGCTTGTAATATGCTTGTAATATTGATTGTATGTATATTTAACATTTTTTTAATAACAGTATCTGAATCACAATTTTTGTTTCTGTATATTACCACACTTGTAATTTGGCCCAATCAGTTTCAAAAAAGGTAACTGGTGATCAGTCCTATATTTATTTCATTTTCCTTATTACTTGCCTGACTTATTTAATAAACTGTGTTGTAGTTAATGAACTGTTGTAATTATTATTTTTCTATTTTATTTACTCTACACTCCTACTCTATCTGACTTATTTGTGTTCTAAATTAGCTCCTTATTCATTCATTCAACATGCACATGCCCTCTTTTAAGTTGTAAAATTATATGTTTTACTCCAGAGTTAAGTGGGGGCTTGGCACGGTCATTTCCATGACCTGATATGACTGCCTTTCTCCGCTGCACTGAAGGGGACTGCAGCACACACACAAGACACACAACTGAACATGCACCGTAAAACACACACACACACACGCAAAGTATATAAGTATATTCACATAAACAGAGTAGTAAAAATAGAGCAATGCTTGAAATAATTGGCTCTGCAGGTGCCTCAACGATGCCTCAACGTTAAACAACTCAACGATGCATTCTGGTAGTGTTTGTCGTGCTGTAGCTTATAGCTCTATTCACAGATTGATAGTATGACATCGACGTTTAATTCAGCCTCAGGCTTTTCTATTAATTTCAGAGGCCATTACTTTAAACCACTATTTCACTGGTCCTTAAGCTACATAACTTGTGAGAATGTGTGTGGACTACTTTTCTTGAGGGGCATTCTTTGATATGGACCAATTTACCATCTTTAATAAATGTCTAATGTTCTGCTCACCTCATGACTCATGTTACTGACACATGCACAGCAATATCTTACACTGCTGGAGTAACAAGCTAATACCTCACCATTCAGCGGCATGGAATCATCTCAAGAAATGTGTGTGTCCATGCAAAACCACTGAAAACGCTGTCGTACATATGCCTTAAAACTTGCCATACAAACAAACACAGGAGGCTGATATCTTCACATCCATTCACTCTGCGACTGGGTTTAAAAAAATGATTGTATCCAAACACCCAAAACGCCGGATTAGAGCCATCGCGCATCCATATGATAAGAACATTAGTGGATAGACCTGTACTCGTCTCCGTGTGGACATGGCCTGAATCACAGGTATCCAACCACATCCAGATGTAGATCACTATTCTGCTTTGACAGCCCTCTGATTGGCTCATCGTGATCTTTTCCCTGTAAGTGAATCCTGACAAGATCAATCAAAGGCTGAGGCATTTTGTGCAAAGCCTTTGGAGTAGAATTGAATTCACCACCCACCCAAAGTGTAACTGAATCTAAAAAGCCTCTCCACTCAGTGACTCAGATCCAGCAGCCTCCATGTAGGTTCCCCCAGTATCACTAAAGTACTGGAGTCATGCCACTCTTATTGTTGGATTGTTACACAATAGAGAACTTTCAAATCTGAACCAATTTCATAAACAATGAGGCCATATTCAATACATTTTTATCACTGCACCATAAAATTTTATGATGGCAATTCCAAATTGTGATAAAACAAACTGGGAGATGGACTGTTGTTCTTAGCTTCTTTACCCTCAGAAGCTTCAAAAACATTAGACGATGTCACAGCAGAGACGACTGGATACCCTTGGGCTAGATTCAGAATTTGGGCACTTTTGCTTCAGAACAGTACGGATATTAAAGTCAGAATGCCGGTCAGGTGTGGGACACAATCATTCACTCTATGTCAACTGGCTACTTCAGGTTCCCTGCTCATCACTGTCACTTTCACACTAGAGTGTACATTTGTATTTTTGAGTTCAAACTGGGGAGCCTCCCATCTGATCAGGCCCAATAACATTAACCCCTCAAACTAGCAGATTATACGTCGTTTCCGACCAGTCTTTTGTTTGAGAAGTTTCCTCAATTAGCGAGATGGGCGAATCAGACATAAATCAACCCAAGTACTCTTGTGTGTATCTGGCCTTGGGCTACACATACACAGAAACAGGGTCAGCTGAAGACATCGGTTAAGCAAATGATACTGACAAAGTAAAAGACAAACAGAGTAAAGTTACTTCTAGACTGAAAACTAATTCAGAACGATCCATGTACACACATTGAATGCCGCAATTTGTTGATGATGTACTATTCTCCTAGGTCCCAGAATACAAGAGACCCTTGAGGGGACGAAAATGCATGAACCATGAACTATAATGTCTTCAGTTCTTCTGTTAAAACAACTTCATGAAGTTGGTTAGCGCAGCCATGCTAAGATCACTGTTTGCTACGTTGTCCTTCGTGTACTGTCCATTATGAATGTCATAGAGGAATAAAGAGATTCGGCATCAGGCATGTACAGTGTAGTTAGATAGAAAGTGTCAGTTTATGTATGAAAAGTAAAAAAAAGGAGCCTTTTGGGGTACTAGTACAAGGATTTTCATTGTCTGTGATCACATGTCACAGACCAGAGCTGAAGTTAAATACAAAGAGCTGGAAGTACCAGCCAATTAAATATCTGCTTAATAAAACAAGTATGGGACTGATGGGCGCCCCCCTCCCCACCACCATCCCCTTTGTGCTTACTCACTGGGTCCCTGCATATGCTGATTAATATGCAAACCAGTATGTGCCTAGATTAATATGATGGCCCTCATTGACTTTGTATCTTGAGGCCAGAATAATGACATGAATGATATTTCCTCAACATCTTGACATCATCGCCCTCCTTTGACCAGAAAGCTTAGGGAATGCTTGAAACAGCTGAAGGCGCAGTCTAGTTTGACATTTAAAAGTGCTGACTTCCTACATCTAGAGGGGATTCTGCCAGCAGATTTAAACCATCCCTGAACTTGGACAGGGGGCTCTTTGATTCCTGACACATCAGATCACTAAAGATCTGTCAACACCAGCAGAGAAATTCTCCAGCTGGAGAATTTCTCCCTACATGTGTGATTAAAAGCAAGTCGCTTCTCCTGAACACTCATCATTGGTCGACTCTGCCTTTAATTCAACTGAGCACTTGATAAAGCCGCCGCAAACAAATCTCCAATACACTTGGAGCCCCAGGAGAGAATAAATGGGTTGACAGATCATCTAATGTGCAGGGCAAGATGATGAATCTTGTGCATACTGTACAGTAATAGCCCAACAGATGATGGTTCTTGGCACAGCCTGAGTAGTGGAGGGGTGTAAGACAGTCCCTTATGTCACAAGGGAGAAAGAGAGGGAAGGAGTAGGAGGGGGAGTGCTGCAGTGCATTGGTGGTGTGCTGTCTCTTTAACTATGGCCATGCTTCTCAGGAGCTACTGTATCAAAACTACTGTAAAATCACTCAATAGCTGACTGCTTGCTTCCATGGTGGCCATCTTCACTTATGGATACTATCATCGAAGAAGAAGGAAAAGATGAGACAGTGAGGGTGTATGAGAGTGTATGAGAGCATGTGTGTGTGGGGGTGGTTGAGCCCACAGTGGAGAATAAAAAAAAAGAAGTTGAAAGAGATAGATTGAAAGTGTGAGTTTAAGAGAGCCAGTGAGGGAGGGGAACGATTCAGCCAAGATAGGAAGGCCCATCTCTGGCGCTGCTGCTGCTGCTGCCTCCCACTGACTGCCTGTTCATGTGAGCCGGTACTTGGCATGACTGCAAATGGCATGCCTGGTGCGTTATCTTAACGCACATGTCAATGTGGGCACCAGTATATCTGCAAGATCATTTAAGGCTTGTTTGTTCTTTTTTCTTTGGTTTTATTCCCTTCCTTCTTGTAAATCAACATCTTATAACCATTCAGTGTCACACCAGTATCAGCAGTCTTACCACATATTTCATCTGTAGATGTTGAGTCACTGTGCAGCAATAAATATCCCACTGTGTTGCATAATCTCTTTGGGTAACCATGGAGTTTCTAATGTATAGGTTGACAGGGAAGCTGTTCTGTACATAGATTCTCCACTGAACTAGTTGACCAAAACATTTTAGAGTAGCTATTTAAACATAGATTATCTGTTTGATTTATAAGATATCACATATTGAGCATGATGTATTTTCTGTTTTCTTATTTCACCCAACAAACTATCACCTTGCGAAACATCATTGAATTACAACCATACAAGCAAGAGGTAACTTTCTCCTCTTTTTTTTTTTTTTTTTGGTAATTTCTGTTCAGTCCAGTTTTCAGCACTGATTCATGTGAAGTCAGGATTTATTTGTATACAATTCACAATGACAGCTATCTTGTGGCACTTTGCTAACAGACTAGTCTAATAGAAACCCAACATTCAAAGCAAGGAAAAACTTTTACAGACTCAGAAACCTCAGGCAAATTCAAGGTTACCAGATGGGGTGAAACAAGGAACAGGGAGGAAGACTCAGAAGGGGAGTGAAGGAGACATGTACACATGTAAATCAAACTGATTTTATGTGCATATGGCCGTAGACTTTTATTTCTGAAATCACAACATAAAGTATAAATCTGATGCTCATATCAGGGACACTGTGTAAAAATCCCAGACAGAGAGTAGTGATGATTGTGGGAGATGACAGCACACATCATCATCATCATCATAATCATCGGACGCGCAGTATCATTTCTGTGAAACAACCAACCAACCATGTAAACCATCTATGTTTACATTTAGATTTTTTCAACAGAAGTCCTCAGGGCAGACACACACAACACAGAATGGTCTATAAAATGATTCTAGGCGCAAAATGTGTCTATATTTTCTACACAATGGTTAGACAGATCAGCTATCACCAGTAGCTGATGTTCATTGCTTGCAACAGAGCTTTGTGGCTGATGAGGAACTGACCTCACCTCTGCCCCCTTCAGTGAAGCAGAAGTACTGGCTGCGTCACCTCCTGATTTTTCTCAGTCAGCCAGTCAGTCAGATCAGCAGAACTAAATATCTACACGTCCTACACCATTGAAAGTGTGTCCACAAACACTGCATTTATGACAAAGAAAGAGACAGTAATAGGCACAACCCAGGGATTGTTAGGGATCATTCATTTGGCTCTGCTTGTCGCTGCCTCACATCATGACTCTACTGTGTATCTGAAGAGGTACGCAGATTCAGAGATGTGAACTATAATGGAGTTGTCAGTGGATAACTTAAGAATGAATATTAATTCAATTCGAACACTACTGTTTGTTTTTTACTTTTCACGATGTCTCTTCTGACCACAGTAGTCATTGTCATTATTTGTGCAGATTTCAAGACACACACAATCTGCTTACTTAATAATTCTGTAGTGCCGTATATTGGAAACCATATATCAATCAATATGATGGTGATATACTTATATCAGTCGTCTGCCATATCAGGTAGATTATATCAAGATTTAGATGAAGAACTACCATTCATGATACAATTTGAAGACTATGACTGCAATAATGACGTCAACACAAGAAAACATTTGCGACTGATACAATTATACTAAAATGGATACGACTAAACATAACTTAGCCCGTGAAACAATGTGGGAAAATGAAACACAACCCTGCAACCACAGGAAGAAAAAGAAGGACTCAGTGCTGTTGCTGGCAGGTATGAAGGTGCAGCACTGTGCTCATAATTTCCTGGCAATGATTCCTAGAGTGGGCTCGTACACACACACACACACACAGTGGTAGAGCTTCTCGCCATCATTATGCAACCAACTTCTATAGCTACACTTGCACAAGAGGGCATTCTGTCCATTATCTGCTTTGCTGTGAGGGAATAGAAAACAGTGAAAAGGGAGCTGAGCAGGCCACTGCAGTTAAATTTGGACTCTCTTTTCATGTGCAGCTCAAATGATGACTCCAGGGTCATAGTGAAGTCCAAGAGCACCCAGTTGACTTTTTTTCCCTCCCGTCTCCATTTTGCTGGCACACATACTGGCTGGTGAGGCCTTACAGGGCGTTCTGTGTGTGCTTGAATCCACACAAACGTCATCGCTTTCACCCGAACAGTCACATGCAGCACACCTCCACTCGCTCCTGAACCCACACAATGACTACACACCGCCCTCGTTCTCCCTCTTCATAGTGCTACTCACACACATTCTCGTCTCTTCTGTATATTGGCATCTACCCTGCCAATCAGGTGCTATCAGGTACTCACACAAATCACGACACCTCCAGTGCTTCCTGACTCCACCAAACTTTACATCTCATACCAGTATGACTACGGCCACCATGCTTTGAGGACATTTCAAATTGGACCCTCTAACCTCACACACGGAACATCTCGACTGGATGGAAGCAAGGGAGCTCACTGCAGCACGCCTGCTCACATATAGCATTAGTCACAGTTGCAGTGCAACGATACCGAGGGGAATCTGCCTGTAAGCGCCTTTCACCCACTCACACTCGAGTATGGGGGAATAAAAGACCCGAAAGAACGAAGTGGTTTCTTATTCTATTCATCTACATATTTCAGTGGGCTTAAGTTTTTGCATATCGAAGAGGCGTGATTACTGTCATTAACAGCATCCTAAACACATTTAATAAGGAACTACACCCTTGAAAAGTCCCTGGAGATATATTTCATGTATAGCTTGGGAGAAAACCTTTTTATGCATGAGTGCCTTGGCAGATTACACCACAAACAAGCAAACCATAATGCAAACTTCTTTCAAAACGAACAGCGTGTTTATCCTCTAAGTGCAGCAGCACAGCAGTATCCTCTGAATATTCCAGGGAACAATACAGCATGTTTTCCAGCAGGGCTGCTCCCATATGCAGGAATAGACTTGCAGGAGTACATCATGATACCAGAACACATGCATACTTTATTACAATACTACCGTTGCACCATGCAAACGTCCTCAGGATGCAGGATGTGTGGGCATTTATCAGTCAGGCTCTGTGAGTGCTACTGTCGGCTATGGTGCTTTTACAAATGCCTGTAGCATATGATCATGTCAGATACGGGGGGAGAGGGGGCAGAGAGAGGGGAGGA
>CAAKHB010007002.1:149024-194242 GCA_901007665.1 Aeoliscus strigatus
AGTAAGCGTGAGTGGGCCGCGCGCACGTTTCCCAATAACCCATCAATAACCTATCACCTCTTTCACTCGTGCATTTTCAATTTCCGCGCTCTTACAAACATGCTGTGTGTGTGTCTGTGCGCGTGCGCGCGTGCGTGCGCGCGCGCGCGTGTGTGTGTGTGGAGTTGGCTTCACTCGGGCTGCATTGAGAAAAGCCACCGTCGTGTTGTGTCGTAACGTTTCGAGCCAACCAATTAAAATCACGGTTGTGTGTCTGTGGCAGCACCCGATGCCGCGTTCATCCCTCTGCGGGTCTTTCCACCAGCAGGTTCGTTTCTCTAAGGTCTGTCGGCAGGTGTACTCGGACTTAAGCCGATGGACCTGTTGAAAAATGCTGACATCAGCTTCCGTTCGGCTACAGACGCGTGGCAGACGATAAGTTGTGTTTTCGGATGATGAGTACCTGCTTGCATCCCTTTACCCCACCCCCACAAACACACCCCCACAGATTTATAAACGGGGAGCTGGCGTGATGCTACGTTCCGGTACATGAACAAACATGAACTGCAGAGAAACTGCTGAGCCAAAATGGCGCCTACATCTTCGTATACGCTGCTTCGTCTGTTCGAAGTGGGTGACCGACCAATGACCAGTTAGACTGAATTCAGGAAATAAGGAGTTGCACCAGCTGATTCGATTGTATTATTACTCCTTGTGTGACCCAACTGTACTTACAAATATTAAGTTATGGCACTTTGTTGAAAAACAACAAGCCAAAGTGGAACATAGTCAATTTCAACAATTAGCTAAACACTATATTAAGTGGCTTGTTTTATTTACGAATACAGGCGTATTCACAAAATGCCAGTATTCTTAATTTCCACTTCTTCAGGGCGGCATTGAAGGCAGCAAGGTGCAGCGTCTGCCTTTGGTTTAAATGTTAAGTTTGGCCGCCATCTTGTGGCCATTATCAGAAGCTGCATGGCGTGAAAGATTCTCACACACACACATAAACACCTCTTATGGAGCAGCAGAAAGGTACATGAACTTTATTTTAATTGTTAAAGAAAAGTTGTATTTGTCATTGGGCTCATTAATTGTTTTCTCCATTCTCCATTTCTCCAAGCTCACCCTGCCAGTCACAAACACAATATAAAATCTGTCTTTCATTTTGGTTCAAGTGGTAAATTTAGCCTGAAAGTAGTTAATCTCTTTGGCTTCTATTCAGTTCTGCCACTCCAACAATTCTCACCAAGAATAGTGAATCAGTAAGCTTTTTTTTCCAAACAGAAGAATCAACCTTTGGCCTACCACTGTGTACGAATACACAAAAGACATTGTATGAGGTGAAACATTTTTTGTTTTATTATTTTTGTTACATACTGGGTATTTCAACGCAGAGTATACATGTACAAACATAATTTCTCCAAAAATACATCAAATCGTACTTGGACTGGACTACTAGTCAGAAAAAAAAGACTGCCTTTCCCAAAATAAACGTGTTCTTTAATGTCTTTATTTCCTTCTACTTTATTTCTAACTGAATTCCACCTAGATTACAACCGATAACGAGCACTTGACGGGTACAGACATACCATAGAAAACACACATATACATTCACCATCGCCTAGGTTTATCAACCTTTGCTAATAAATTACAGTCAGGGAAACTGCAATGTGACATAATTTCACCGACCGGAAATGCGCAAAGGTGTGCGCGAGATCATCCAAAAGAGAGGCTATTTAAGAACCAAAAAAGCCTTGGTTTGATGAATAAAGTCTTTTACTATTCATCCAGTAATACTGCTCTGTAAAGTGAAACATAACAAATGAATCCACTGTGGATGTATTATCAAACCGAAATAAACATCTGTATAAAATATAATCTCTAAATCAGGTACCACAGTATTTTTTTTAACTTATGCAACCTGTGTGTGAAGATAAAATCCAAATTTAGCTACTCTGTGTCCTCCCTAAACTGACGTTGACAAGCTCTATATTGTTCCCCTTAAATGAACCTGTTTGACCCGGCACGATGGATTTAAGTGAGGAGTGTCTTCTTTACCTGGACTGTAACTTTGAATGCAAGGGTTTGACTTTCTGCGACATGAAACTGAACAGATGCAGTGCCTCAAAAGAAAAGGATAATTTCCATTCTGGTGATTTCAAACACACATTACAATAACACATATGCTTCTTTTGCGTTTGGAATGTACATTTGTGTTCACATTATACTGGTCCTTGATAGCTCAGTAGTTCTGTTTGTCTTCTGAAGCAAGACAGCCTTGTTCGTTTTAATTGGTCGACTCAGGTCAGCAGACCAATCAGCAGGTATCCACCCCATATAGGCACTATGCAACCACGTCAAAAATGAAACATAAAAAAATCCAATAAATTCAGGCATAGCAATATATTGTGAATATATCATTCTATCTATAAAATAAAAGCCTTTGTATGGCTCCTATTTCTAATACACACAGTAGTCTAAATGTAAATAAGGTGTGACAAACTAACAAATACTAATTAAGTATCCCCTTAGTAACATGTATACAATCTCATATTAACATACTGTGATGAGAAAATATGTAAACCTCCAGAAGAATTGTTGTACGTCCAAGCATTAGATGGAATGTTGAATTACCCTTCGAAATACAAGAGTGGCTTTACTGCTGCATCTCTCCATCCTAAAGTTGACTGCTTTTCATATGCAGACACCATGTGGTTCTTGCTAATGACTACTAATTGTCTTATGTGCATATGAATGAGTAATTGTTTATAATGAGTAAGTAATTAAAAGTAAAGGCTGATGACAGTGAAGGTTGATCTTGTGCTTTTAATAGTAATTGTGAAGCTGGCATAAAAAAATGTACAAGGTAAAAAAGTAAAAGCTGAAAGTGTTGATGAGAGTGAGAGGTGTGCTTTATTTCTGCGATTCTTTTTTTAAACAATTGACTAACAAATAGCTTCCATTGTTTTTTCACTGAAAAATACCCACATACACTTACTTATTAAATACAAGATACTTTTTTAAACTAGATGTGGTTCCAAACATGGGGAGATTATCAGGAGGTTTAAATACTTCTCATCACTGTAAAACATGGTAAATGCAAAGGCATATTCCAAAGTTAACAGTACAAATATCAGAGAAACACTAGCAAAGAGGGACACTTAGTAACAAGTAGTGAGGTTATAAGGATGTAGAATAGAGGTGAAACTATAAGAGCAACCTGGATTTGCAACATGTAAAGATTTTTTTGTTTTGCTTTGTTCAAACTGTGCCCCAAACTACATACACAGTGTTCTTGTGGCAACTGCGAGTCACTGTGTCTCCTTGTCTCGCTCGGTTTCAGTACAAACCCACATTCTCCCACTCCACAAGGTACTGCACCTTCCCGTCCAGTGTGACACGTCTGGCCAAGATTCTCACTGCCTCACCGCCTCCCCAGCTCCTGGCTACTGTCCCGTCTCCATCAACCCCTCCGACTTCCACCCCACCTCCACCTTCTCCACCTATACCACCCCCTCCACCTGTTTCGGTCTGGTAAGTGGGCACATCACGTAGGAGGATGGGCTCCATCTGCTTCTGCCCTGGCTGGTGTTGGTGGTTGTGATGGTGCTGGTGGAGGGGGTGGTGGTGATGGCTGCCATTAGAGTTGAGGGGATACGGGAAGCAGGGTGGGGGTATTCTGCACGTGTCATCCACGCTGAGAAAACAAACAAAAAAAAAGTTTACGAAAGGCGTCATTTGCAGCTCTACAGTCAAACCAGTTGGCCCTGCTCTTCAGACTGAGCTTGTATTCTGAGCTTCATGGTTCAACAGCCCTGAGAGACATATATGCCACTTTTCCACTGCACGGTTATGGCACGACTCGACTTGTTGCGTTTCCACTGGGGATGGTACCTGGTACCTGCTCTTCGTTCAGGTATCTCCTCCCATCTACATCTGATTGGCCACTGAAGAAAGAGAGACGTCTCAAGCGCTACCGTCAACACAAGAATCAACCAGCCTATTTACCATCCACAGTGATACAGCCGTTGTACAATATAATACAAATACACTTTGGTCCGAATTACAGAGTGACTCATAATGGAAAAGGACGTGTCTACAATCAAATCGAGTAGAGTCAAGTCAAGCTCCCGATTTTCTGTTCATATACTATCAACATATCATGGCTGTTGTCAAACTTACAACTCCAAACTACGGCTTGAAATTTGCTCCTGACTAAACCTTTAAGGTAATTTGTTTGAAAATAAAACAGACATTGCTCTGACAACAATTACTAACAGATATTCAACTTTCATATAGTTGCCAGCTTTGATATTTACAATGACAGTGAAATGACTGATATTTACTAACAAGTAGTTGTGTCAAGAACTGATGTAACTCATCAGATGGTCAAACTACCTGTCATCTGCAGGTCACCCAGAATGAAATCCATATGGAATAGAAGTAGTGAAAAATAGAGACCAACAGATCCCCTACTTTATCAGAAAGATGATGGATGAATAAACACAACCTGTTGTAGTGATGGAGACTCCTGGTATTTCCGTTGTAAGTGGCGTGGTACAGAGCGTACATCCGCTTGGGGGGAGAACTGCAGGAAGGACACATTGGTCATTAGTAGCTTTTTATGACTTTGAGACTTCCAACCTTCACTAAAGTCAACAAAAATACACTTCCAGAAAGGAATGCTCTTTTCTGCCATGTCCCATGCTAAACATATCCAATCAGCATGTTTCCAGTCTCATACATTCCAGTCGCTGTCCTAGTAGTTTTCCAAGTTGTGAGATCTTCGGATAGGAAGTTGCTGATGTTGTTGATCAACAAAGAACTGTTATTAACTATTTTTTTCACCTATGTTGTAATGAAATTGGAACGTAAACAACTCAGTTTTCACCTACGAGTTATGACTCTTCGGACATCCCAACACACCCCTAATAAGACAAGACCCTTACCTCACATCAAGCTCCTCCTCTGACTTCCTGGAGGTGTAAAGGGTGGCCCCTCCCATGTAGCCATGGCAACATGACAGTCGCTCAATGGTGTTGGAAGGAACTGGAGGTGGACAAGCCTTGACATGGGAGATGTACATAAATCACTTTGTGCATTAGGCTAATTCAGATTTGAGATGAGAAAACATTAGGATAAACATGATGACATTTTAAAACAGTGATTACTGATATTTTTACACTTTTTAATACTCTGTACCTGGGGCAGAAAAGGACTGAATCTGTGCCAATAGCATGAGTGAACAGGATTAACATCATCTTGAAGCAGTTTAAACATCAGAGCATCATTAGAGATCATTGAGAAAGATGCCACATGAAGGACTCCGCCGCGTGTCATTGCCGGAATGTTGTGAATATACAGCGACTCAAACTCACACAGTATTATTATTATTCCCTCAGCATTACTTTTTGGTTGGGAGATTATTATTCAGTGGCCTTAGTCAATGCCTGTTTCTTTAAATGGATGTGCTCGGTCAACGCTGTGCTGTCAAAGTGCCAGCGCCACCTGGCCAAACTGTAATCGACTGCAAAGTGCACTTGGAAGCGCTCCCAGGCTACGCATATCAGCAGTTCTTCCCATAGCACTTTCCCCACTACAGCCAACCTGCTCCTCCAAGACGGACGGAGATTAGCATCAATCAGAGGAGCACAATGAGCACCGGCGTGCCAGAGAGAATGCCAGTGCTCTGTGGAGTGTATTGTTCTAGGATTACTGCATGTGCACGTACACATATCAGAGTGTTGTGTAGGAGGACACGCAACAATGATCATCTGCGGTAAAGGATGCTGTGTAAAAAGAGTAACTCGCCATAAGTGACGTTGCCTGTTTGGATGCAATCCATGGGGAATGGGGTTTGATGATCATGATCAATGCGGGCCTGAAGTGCAGATGTTGATGCAGATGTCGATGCAATACATGAGCAGGTTTCCGTGCTGCCAGGTTTGCTTTGGAATTCTTCATTTTCACGTACACACAAATCTCACAAGCACAGACGTTAAAGGATCAGTGGGCATTAAACACAAAGCAGCAGGAGAGAAAATATGGAGGCATTGAGCTGCTCTGCATCTTAAAAGGCACGAACCTTCATCAGGGCATCTGACAGACTGACTACCTGGCTGCATGGAAAAAAATAATTAGAGAGGGTTTTGTGGTTCAGACCCCCCCATCCCCTAAGGAGCACCCCCACAACCCAAGATGGAGACAGAGGCACTGACCTGTGTCTCCATGAGACGACGCTTTGATTTGCGTGACTCAGGTCCCCCCACTCTCCTCTGGCAGGGAAGTGACAGTGGGCTAAAAAAAAACAACAAAAAAAAGATATAAATCAATGTTTGCAGATGTGTAAAACAGCAGAAAATGAAAGAGAGAGAGAGATAATATATTTAGAAATAAGTATTTTCTTCTGCTTGTAAATGAAACAGCAGCCTGTGATACTGAAAATAATATTTATAAAATAGATGAATGTCCAAATTAGGTTAATTTAAAAAATTGAAATCCCTAATTTATAAGATGGTATTAAAAGAAACTTGTTGTAATGACGTTGTTTATGTGTGTTGTGGATGAGAGGATCATGTGTATTGTAATAGTACAAAAAAACATTGCTGCATGAAACACGCTTACAAATGAGCAGAACACATCTATGCTATTGCTGATGTTACGGTAACCAGTGAGTCTGTCACTGAGCAGTGCGTAAACACCTTAGGGGACGTAATGGTGACACAGATGCTATCACCCAGTGCTTTTAAAGTCAGTCCCGCCCTAAAGTGAGCGGTTGCAGCAGACATTCTGCAGTCTGAACCGTGCCGTTGCATCTCGCCGTCTGTCGGCAAAAGCAGTTGCAAGATATTTCACCTACTCAATTGCAGATCATCCTAAACATTCTGACCAATCAGCTACGAGTTTGCGATGGGTACCTATGTGGAGTGTGGCTGTGACGGACATAACACACATGGTAACTTTTGGATGGAGCACGAGGAGGACGCAGTGATAAATGTTTTTGAGGTGCAACAGCGTCTGTACAACGGTAACAACAACAAATCACAAAGATGAATTCCAGAGCACGGAATGCAAAAATTTGCAGACAAGAGGGGTTGAGTTCTCTGGTGCGTTTGATGTGCTGTTCCTCTTTACGGCATGTCGCAAAGCACTCGTTGCTGTGGAAACAACATTGCTTCAGTGTGATCTGTGCTGTTGACACTGAAGGACCATTCGGTTGCAAGTGGATTCAAGTTGGCGCATCTGGAATGTTGGGTCTGAACTGGGCCGTGCACGGCTGTGTACAACATTCACTGTGAACCAGAGCTGTGTTCTCACATTAAGGGAAAGAGCCTGTGTCTGTAAACTTACCGTGTGTAGGTATGTAAGTAAAACTGTCAGATTAATTGCTGAACATGCGCATGAACTTCTACCACATAAGACAAATTGATTTTGTAAGAAGGCGAAAAATGTTCACGCTCTTTCCCATTTCTCTGCATTGCAGTCTTGCAAATTACACTGGCTCTGATTTAGCAGAAAAGTGTGCAAACACATATACAGCGCACATGCTCAGGCGCACACACACAGAAGTACAAATGTAAGTACACAGGGGGGTTTATACTCTTTTCAGAGAGACACTGATACATTTGCTGGCTTGTGAAAATTGTAGTCCTTTGATTCTTAAGTTAATTGTTGGTGCGTAATGACTATATGCCCTGTGGGAATCCCAGCGCACTGAGATAAGAGCCGGGAAGAGACACGCTGTCCTTACTCTGACCTTCTGCGGTGCGTGATGCTGATAGGTGGGTCAGTGATGAGGGGCGTCAAATCAGACGTCAGCGGTGGTGGAGCACGGATCTGAAGCCCAAATAGACACTTCTTCTTCTTGATCTCCTTTCCAGAGACAAACCTGAAAACATCAAAGAAAAGGCTCGTACATTAGTTTCAAGGAGACCAGTCTGGTGTTGTTTCTTAAAAATGATCATTCATAACTCCTCTTTGATGCTAATAATGAATTTAAAGGTGTGTTAGAGAACACTTTGGATGAAAAGGGAAAGACCGTGGCTGTGTTGTGCTTTACACATAAAGTAGAGCAGACTTTGCCGGGAGTCATTTACTGTTTGGCGAAGTGACAGTCTATGAATCCACTAAAAGCAATTACACTTCTAGTCTGAAACACCAAAAACTTGTATTCTTTGGAAACAAGACCAAGCACCATCAAACACTAGTAAATCCATGTGGTGTAATTGGTGGTGGCATTTTTGTCCCCTCTTTACTTAAGGTTCACACCTCTTTAGTTTCGGCCGGCGTGTCTGTCCGTTTCAAACTACGATGCACTAAGATGACCTGTCTATTCATGGAGTGTTTCTCATCAAGCCAGTTTGTGTGTTTGGCATTTATTCTGCTCATCATATGCGAGGACCTACCTGTCCTTGTGGGAGTTTAGAGCATTGAGGAGATTGTGACAGCGGTCTTGCCTTGGCGTGTCAGCAAGCTGGAGGACAGACAGGAGTGAAAAAACAAACCTGTGTTTACACAGCAGACGGCTGTCAAACAGAAAACATCAATGTATATAATCATTTTTCCCAAGCATTACCAGGAAGGTGTTGTTTTGTTTTGTTTTTATATACCTCCGAATACTTCAGTGGATGGTATGGTATACGACACATGTATCCTGTTTGTGTAGGAATAGTTCAATATTCAATACTGGAGGACTCAGAGAGGATGTATGGGATGATGGGCTGTGGAATAAAGTCATATGTCTAATGGATAAAAGCAGTGTGTAGTGTTTGGAGGGAAGATTATGTCTTAGGTAGCTTTGAATGCAAGCTAAAACAAGAAGAGACTAGGACCTTAGCTTTAAATCTAGCTTCTTTTGGCGTTTCTGTTTGAATGCAGATTAGTACTACCTATATAGCATAATTCTTCCTGTATTTGTATACCGTTTTCCCTGTGCGAGGTCTCATACAATGTGACTCTGCACCCAAATCACAATAATTCCGTTACAGGGATGGATTTTCCTCAAACGTTTTCAGATTCTTTTTTCAGATGTTTTTCACCCTGGATGTCACTATGTCTTACACACTGCTCCTTTATCCTCACCTTTCCCTCTTTCTCAGCTCAGCCAGCTCAATCCAGTGAATCTAAATGTGTTTTTAACACTATTCAAATCATATTTTCAGGATTTCCTAATACCCTGGAATACTGCAATACCTTCACACACAGTTTTACTCACAGTATAGAAAATTACTTGAATAACCTATGTGCACTACCAAGTCACTACTTTAAAAGCTGTTTAAGGTCAAACATTAAATATAAATACATGTATGAAACAACTGGAAAATACCACAACTTTAAGCCCATAGTTTGTTATTCCATATTAATGAATAGATAAATCACCTATCTCTACATCACTGATACTCTCCTTTCAGCTTACGCAGAGGTTATAATTTTTAGACTCTCAATTTTACTTTAATGATGGTTAATGACCTTAAAGTCTCAATTGCAAAAAAAGCCTGGCAGCATTTCACATTATTTCATCATGGTGGTTAAATGGGGAATTATCAATACCGCGCCTAGGAGCAACGAGTCCCAATTCTCATTGGCAAAGGACAAGATTTCATGGTCAAAATCAAAGTATTTCCTCTTGCAGCACAGTGAAAGATGGTAGAGGACTAAATGAGCCAAATCCACCCTGCATGTAAGAAAAGAAAGATAGATAATGACAAACAGGTATATCACAATAGAAACAAAAGGAAAACAGTCCTTGAAGTGTTGTTAAATTTGACAAACTATCTATGTTTCCAATTATTACACACAGCAGTATCATTCTGTGTACAGAAGCTTACCCCTGAATCTGAAAGTTAATTTTAAAGTAGCAAAAAAATCCCAAAAACTAACTATTGCAGTGTCTGATTCTTTAATATGTTAGTGAGGGATTTACTGAAACCATCACCAAGTCATCGGAAGTCTTTTGATGGTCTCTGGTCCCTTTGTACATACGGAGCACTGGAACTGATAGAACCTGAAGTAGATGAACAGAGAACACAGATCAGGTTCCTCTCACTTGCCCACATCTAAACATTTTCCTTCAAACCCTAAGAAGCATAAAGTATAACAGTTGGATTTGCTGCGTTGCACACATGATGTCAGTTAGTTCAGGTCATGAATATGTATTTATACATGTCTTTAAACATGAGAAGCTTTACATTAATTTCCTCTGTCTCTCACTACTATATCAACTTCCATCTAACATGTGTTCTATGTCTAAGCAGCTCCTACAACCATGTGTCCATTCTTATACATCATACAGAATGTCATAGGAAAGAGAAGTGACCCATCAATAGAAATACTCAAAACTTAAATTTCATTTTTGATTTGTTTTTTTCTAACTGCAACAAAACAAGCCATAATTAAAAACAGTCCTACCCCTCGATAAGAACTGACTTGTGGTATAAAAGATGATCGTATATTATCTTTCTGCTAAAATACTTCGAAAACCGTCCGAGGGATGCGCAGATTAAACGTTCTACCATCACAGTAGGCTGCTATTAATCTAGGCTGATTTTTCCCTTTATATGTTTTCCTTACTGCTCCGCTCATATCATTCAATACAATATAATGTATACACATGAGCTGTAATGACATTCTGTTCTGTGGTACCGTCAAACTCAGCTCACACTAAATTCACACGTTGAGCATCTGTCCATCTATATGCACGTGTTTGCTGAAGGTCACTGGGAAAGATGAAGCGCAGACGCTGTATGACGGTGGCACGTGCTTACTATTCCAACTGTGAACTCAGTCTTCATTTTCTTCTGTCACCTGCTCAGCAGATGTTGTACCAATCACGCCTTGCTGTCCCTGCCTGTCAATCTAAATCTAATCCCTCTTTTCCCCTCCTTCTCATACAGATCCGACAATAACAGAGTGTCGGGGGGTGTGTGAAACCCAACCGTCTAACACAGATGGTTAATGACAATAATAATTTAATGGATGGATACGTTTTATTATACGCATGGGATGCAGCCAATCAAACTGCAGCACAATCAGCAGCTTGCACATTCACCCAGCGTCATCTGTGAACCAGCACCAGAGGTGTTCGCTCTGCCGTCTGCCGCTGTCCCAGAGTATATGTAAGGAGCCCTTGTCCTTGTATCACGAGTCACCAACCGCATTAACATGGTAATTCGGTCTTGAGCTGATGAAGGCAGGTCTCTGACAAGTGACACTGTCACATGGACGTCTTCATCTAATCTTAATAAGATTTAATCATCCGCTTAAATCATAAATTGACTAATCTATTGGTTGATTGACAGGAATTTCATTAACAATTAATGATTAATTCATAATTAATTAACAATTAATATTTTTTTAGAGCTGATGATGGCTGACAACAATAGAAATGTGTATTTGTTGTGATTCTTCACAATTATCCAAAGCATGTGAACACTGTCAACTATGTCATCTAAGGTTGAATATCTGCCACTAAAATCATATATCACTCACATGGGTTAAATTATAGGCAACTGGACTTGGTAGTTTGACATTTCGCCCTTCATCTTCATCTGAGAGGCTCAAACAGACTGGTGTGGAGCTCTGTTTTGCGCTGAAATGTCTTCAAGCGAACTACCTTTCCTTCCATTTAACCCACGTTACCTTGACCTGGACGACTGAGAACCTTCACAGAACCTCACATATGTAAAAACACTTACCTGCTGCTCCAAACTCACACACAAACACCTTGTATACAATAGATACCATAATAATAATAATATTAGTATAAGGACAAACCAAGTAAACGTGTGACGTACCTGTCCCCGTACAGTAAAGGTTTGGTCAGACACTGTGTGCAGGCTTCATGGAACCACTGACCACAGCTTCCACACTGTAACATCTTCAGGTTCCACCTGCGTTTCAACAGCACAAAATCCAGAGGCTTTTAACACATGACTGAATCAATGTGTCCAACAGCTGTTGCCTGACAAGTGTGTGTTTATGCATAATTTTGAGGTCTGGCAGGATATTTATCTTGCTAGAGGTGCCAGGACAACACATTCTTACTGCAAACATGACAAATACAGAGACTTGGTCAATGACTTCCTGTTCTGATGCCTCTTAAAAATACAACAATTATGTTTTACGATGTGTGAACTTCATACTTGTTCTGATAGTTACGGAAATGGTTGTTAAATGCTGCATAGTGTTTTTTAAAACTAGTAATCTAAAACCTTGAGTTCAATGTTTGATGTTTCTTGGTCTCATTATCTCCCTCCTTCACAATATCATTCTTCCATCTTTTACCATCTCCTCGGCTGACTGCCCTCCACATGGAAAGCTCAAAGCTTTAGGGTTCCGACAAGGTATTAAGGTATGACAGAGATCAGAGGCCAAATTAACCAGGGGTTTAACAGTATAGAAAATGACACAGAAAAGGAAAAGGAAGTCTCTGAAGCCCCTCCCCTTGCCACAGAGCAGCTGCAGCAGACAAACTGTATCCATGGCAATGATCAGAATATAGTTTTAGTCATAGTGGCTTCAGCAAATATGATGAAAAGACATAAAGTAAACTCAACCAGCCTCTGCAGTGTCACTCACTCTCCAGGTCCAGCGCAGTAGCAGTAGCACTGTTGCTGATTGGACAGATGCTGTGGGTCCCAGTCCAAAGACGTCAGCTGATAGGGCAGCAGGAGTTTCATAAACTGCATGAGCCGGGCAAAGCGTCCCCGTTTAAGAGCCCCGCCTCTCTGGAAAAACAATTTTAGGACAGAGCCGATTGGTCTGTGACCCTGCGAGTCACTGTCATGTCAGAGCTAGACGGATCACAGCAATGGTGGGGTGGTGGGGGGTGATTAGTCTCATTTTATTACACGTCAACTGTGAGAGATTGTGTTCCGAGCAGCGGAAGAAAATGGACATTGACTGACAATGAACCGGGTGCTTTCTCATCCCCACATATACAGATCTGGAGCACATGTGATGGACTGACTTAAAATGTACTTCTCTCAACTTGAGCTTAAAAACTATTGATTGTGAATGATTTCTCAGGCACAATATACAACATTTAACACTGATGTCAATACTGAGCAAATCCCTGTGCTTTTTCCTTGAATGAATGTATTACCAGTCTTGCACAAGATGAGCAGTGGCAGCGATGCCGGATATATTTCACAGGGTTTCTCCATTACGACGATACTGAATGTTTTTTTTTTTTCCTTCGTGACGGAGAGATTAGTAGCCTGACCTTGGTTACAACAGCAAAGACACACTGTCGACATATCCACGAATCGCTGTCAGCTTCCGGTTCGATGGCTGGCGTGTGGCACTCTGGATGATAACCTGTAATGGAAGGAGGAGGCAGAGTGTTCAATTCGTGTTTAACAGACAGACAGCCGAAGTGGCAATAATAGCAGAGCAGCTGATGTTTAGTGCTCTCCCCGTTTGTTTTAGCAGTGTGCAAAACATTTTACTACTGTTTGCATCTTTGTCTGCTTATTTGCCGACTATTACGTTGTCAGCAACTGTTAGCCTGACAGAGCCGTGAACACATGATGGACAACCTGCTCTCATTTCCTCCTGCTTGTGCATCGTCCATGTCAATATGTTATCGTACTTTTAAAGGCCCAGCTCAAATACGTTTTGCATCCACAACTGCAAGATCTGGTTCGTCGTGGTCCGTCACAGAATGACAGACTGGTGAAGCAGCATGATGTAGCTTTTGCACATCTGTTGGCATAGGTGTTAATTAAAGGAGGCTACGTTGAGGTGAGTACCGCACTACTTGCAAAATTAGTTGAGATAACCCGCTGTCAATGTTTCTCCTTTGTTGTTGATCCGTCTTGTTGCTGTTGTTCCTTCCACCAGTGAACCTAGTCCACGTTTTTCACAAGCTGTTTGTAAAATACAGTTACAGAACTGAGGTGGACCGGATCGTATTTTCCGGTTATCAGCAATTTTTTTTGTTTAGTTCAATCACGACAACAACTCCAACAAGAGTGGCATTATTTTCTGCTCACTTTTTCTGTCAAAAATACCCTCTTGGACAGTTTAAGTTTCTTAGCAAGCAAGTACCGTGAGATCTGGGAAAGTCACATGACTCAAACAGTCCACTCACCGGTGTTGCCATCTGAGGTCTGTGTAGCCGTGACACAGTCACATTTCTGGAGAGGTGCACAGCGTAGGCAGCGCATCAACGTGGACCATACAGCATAGGTACGCAGAAGCATATATCAGGCTTAATATTGGCACCACACTGACTGAATGACAAGCCGTGGGTAATAATGTGACCTTCCTCAGCTCCCTCTCCCTGAACCTTCCTCTGCTTCCTCTCCCTGTCTCTTATGCATTTCCTGGTGCTGTTTGGCTTCACTGAAACCTGATTTTTACTTCTGCGTCAAATCGACACTTTAGCCTTAGCCTTAGCCTGACCCGTAACCCCTCCCCCACCAGAAGTTCAACTACAAGTTTCTCTGTGACACTGACCTCCTAAGACTGCAGCAACTGATTGGACTGCTTGGTTGCATCACATGATTTTCCAACTCCTGCAGTGGCATAACTGTTTTTGCCCCAAACATGCAACTGCCTTTGTGTAGAAAAAGCAAGGAAGGCAGGAAAAATAAGCCGTTGTTGGAGTTGAAAGAAGATCCAGTCACTTTCAGTCGCTTGAAGTGAACAAAAAAAAAAAGACACCAGTAACCGGAAAAGTCTCAACACAGCTGCTGTAAATCTGCTGCTGACTGGAGCACAAGTATAAACACTCGCCCAGCAACGGACACTCGCGTAGGTTACGTCATAAGCCGTGTTAATTCAGCACAGAAGAATAAACCAGGCAGGAATCTTCCTTTCCAACAAGTCAATATAGCATAAAAATTATTTTCAATTTGTCATTTTACGGTCAAATTGTCACATTATGTTTCCTTTCATCAGCAGATACACAGAACCAACTTTTCAGAAAGAGCTTTAGTGACAACTAGTTGATCATTATTCCATTTTCTGAGACTCTCTTGATAAAAAAAAACATATCAAATGCAAATTATCATTAGATGATGCATATATTATGTCAACGTGCCTGAGGGGGATCTTTAAATTAGAAACAAGCCATCGTATAAATAGAACCTCTTGCTCTGACTGCATGCTGACTGCCTACATTTCATGCATTTTTATTCTACTCAGGGTGGAGGTGCAACAACTCATATCTATCATTCATGACATGTGATTTTCTTTTTTCCCCAAAGAGCAACACTGTTACTTAGCATACTGTGTCAAATCTTCAAGGTCAGTGCAAGAACTGGTGGAGAACCCCAGCTTGACAGCCTACTGTAGGATGAGGTGTTCTTCCTTACCGTGGCGACATTTAAGACAATTTATGAGGGGTTCTTTAAGAGGCGGAGCATCACAAATACAGCAAACTTCTTCCACTCCTGCAGCAACTGAAGGAAATAGACAGAAGGAGGAAGGGGAGGGGGGGATATCAAAAGGAAATGTGAGAGAGAGCAGGCATTAATTTATGTATATTGACTCTTACCACCTCATTGATTTCAGTGTCTCTTGCACACTTTCAGATCTCACTTCATTTGACAGGCCGATATTCATCCTGGTCCTAACAAACGATCAACTTCCCCTTCATTTGATGTTAGGTGGTGTGGTGGCGGTGGTGGGGTGTAGGGGCACAATTTCCCTGAGGAGTCATTAGTCTAATAAATTCATTAATAGATTCTAATATAGCAATTACACCTCAATGTGCCCCCATCGGACCACTCAGCATCGGAACTTTACACATGATCGTAATCACTAATCTGAATTGCTGGGAAGAGAAAAAATAGTACTTCAGCTCCGCTGGCAAAGTTTGGGAGCGGAAGTAAAGTTGAGCATACGACAACTTCAACAAAGTGCATTTTTCAGCCCAAGAATTGCAAAGTGCTCCCAACAGAAGTTTTAGTTCTCCTGCAGCTGCAGGAATAAGGAAGGAAAAGGGAAAAGGAAAAGAGTTCTACTTACACGAGTGAATGTCCTTTCTCAGTACCCAGAACTCAGAGTTATCCTCAAATCTCACCAGGCAGCATTGCTTGACTCCATCTACCTGAGAGAGAGAGAGAACGCGAGTGAATGGAATGATTGACAAAACTAAATGGAAGTCTTCTCACAACAGCTTGGAAAAGCTCTTTCTGTCACACACACACACACACACATACACACACACACACACAATGTACACTTACTCTTTTCACATTGCCAAGGTACAGTAGTCCATCACTCCATCTAGCCAGCACATCATCTCCTTCGCTGACTCCCCCCATCCTGAGGAGAGAGACAGAGACAGAGCAAATCGGGCTCATGTGAAATGGAAATCCCATTTATTCACTGAACACTTTGCTGCCATTGCTGACAGAGGGGTTTACAGCCCCTGCATTTTTTTCCGACTGGCTCTCAGACAGGCGGACATCAGTTCAAAGGGGTTAAATACCTCCCCTCCGTTTAGAGGCGAGCATAGCGACAGCTTGTATCCACCACAGTGAAGGATGTGTGAGTACACAACCGGAGAGCAAGACAAATGATTGCTGCACACATGAAACACACACAGAGAAAACACTGCATGATGACTGCTGCAATACAGTTTGATTGAGCAAGGGAAGATCAGTGACGCCTCTGATGTGCACTTTGCTGTTGTCTCTCCTCTTCCAACATCTTGCAAACTTGAATGGACGCGTTGTGCAGGTATTACCTCTGCATGCTGAGCATTTGTTCCAGTGCATGCACTCAAGTCAAGACAGACGCAGTCATATAGCCTTTGTGAATCAAAAGGAAATCAGGCAAACTGAACAGTGAGCTGGACGGTGAAGGGTACCTGTCAACTCCTTTCCGTCGGGGTCACAGTGATTCCTGGGCAGGCTGGACATGAAATGCCCTCATCTGCTGTGGATCTGCCAATTACTGCCCACTCGGATGCGCAGCCTTTGCAAAAAGTGGATGATGTGCATGTATGTCCCTGTCTGTGCCAAGCGCCTGTGTGTGTCAGTAAAGCCGTCAGCGAAGAGGAGGAGAGGGAAGAGAGGGGGGAGGAAGGCGGCTGTCCGTCCGTCTCTCAGCCTAGTTTGTCCGTCCTCCTCCGCGATTCGATGTGTTCCTGTCGCTTCTGCTCTCCCTCCCTCTCTCCGCCGCCACCAATTGATGCTATGAAGGCGGGTTTGTCGGAGCAGCGGCGGAATCAAGCCGCCAGAGACGCCATCATCCTCTGCCTCTCTTGTTGTGACGCAGACATAAAACACCGAGATAGAGTGGGAGGGAGATACTGATAGAGGGGGGATGTGGGGCTGGCGAGAGCACCTTCCCTCCCCGAGGGATCGACCCTAAGGTAAAGTGTGTGTGTGGGGGGTGTTGGTGTGTGTGTGTGTGTGTGTGTACCAAGAGGCAGGGACGCAGCGCGCAGCATCAGGGACCAATTAAGAGACCAATTAGTGAGTTTATCCGCCTCGTTAATTGGTGTCGCCCCGGAGGGACCGGCTGAGTTCCTGAAACCCGTTGAGAAAAGTTTGCAGACTGGGATCCCCCAGCAAACATAAGCTTAATCTATTTGGATTTGTAAAATGTGACCAAATGGATCTGGTATCTTTCTTTCGGCCAACACAGGAGAACAATTAAAAGGCATTATTTTAGGTTCTCGGAAATATAAAACGCTGACACTATCATTACAGTGCTGTGCATCGCTGTATTGATATATGAATACTACTTTTACAACATCTGTTAACTCATGGGGGTGTTTGGTGTTTTGGAAATTTTTGTTTTGAGAAGTTATTTTCTGAGTTATTTACTTAAATATAAATTATACCATACACATGTATTGGTATAATTTATATTTTAAAACTGCTGCTATGAAAACCAACAAAATGGGCCATCGCGAATCTTACTACACTTGTACTACAGGAATGATATGATACTCTGATTTACAACTCCATCTCATCTTCTGTCAAAATGTCATATAATTCTATAAATGTGCGATCAACTATAACAGCTCAGCCTGAAAATAAAGTAGCTGAATTATTTAGAGGAATGGATGAAATTCAAGACAAACATGAAACAAAGCTGTTTCTTGAAGAAGTGGTGAATATCAAAGATGATAACCCGTCTTGCTGTTTTCACAGATCCCCACATGTCCCCATTTCACTCCTAAGAGTGTGTTTACTTATTTGTTCGAATCGTTGCTTGTTTGTTTTCGCACAAATGTAGTTACTCTACACACTATTTGATGACGTACCTCCACTAGACGTACTTCCACCGCCGTGAAGTTCAAAATGGCCTCTGGCAGGTTCAAGAGTGTGTCATTTTCATGTGTGACCACTAGGTGGCGAGCAGACACTAAGGACGAAAAAATGCATCACACATTCAGGCTGCGTCTTTCTCTGACTGTAATGAAACATACCGAGGAGAGATCAGACGGAGTGAAGGCCCAAACCATGTGATTTCATCCATGATTTCGCATCTTTATTTCTCGTTCATTCATCCATCATTTGGGACCAAAAATGTTGAAGAGAAATGACCTGACATGCTCAAAGGATGACTGGAATTAGATTTAGGAGTTAGAATTAGGTGGTGATATAATTGGTGAAAATGATTTCAATTTCAAAAATGCAGATTTTCAGAATGGGAAACTGTGGGTCAAAAGTGCCAGATTGTAATGAATTTCTCACTTGAGATTAGTAAAGTATCTATCTATCTATCTATCTATCTATCTATCTATCTATCTATCTATCTATCTATCTATCTATCTATCTGTCTGTCTGTCTGTCTGTCTGTCTGTCTGTTTTTCTGTCTGTCTGCCTGTATCTAGTTTTACAGGTTAAACATAGAAACATGTATGTGTATTTACATGCACTCCTTCATTGTTGATTTGTTCATTTGTTTCTTGCCTTATCAAGCAGTACTCTGTATGCCCCCCGGGACAAATAATATATTTGTTGAACTGAACTTGAAAGTCAGTTTGACGTAAATTTAATGTTAAAGGAACAGTCCGTCTGTTTTACACATTAAAGGCAATGATTCATTAGTTCAAACTATACTTCCGCTTCTCTTTAAAGGTTTGAAACGATCGTTCTTAAGCGATCGTGTGTGTTTGATGCGGACGTCCGCGTTCCCGTCGTGCGTACACGCGGTTTTGCGCGCGACTAAAAAAGAACAAAGTCCCTTTTCCCCGAAGGACAAGGCGCATTGTGGACGGTTTGGTGTGCAGACTGTCACCGCCCCGACAGAAGGAGCTGTTACCAAAGCGATGAGGGCAACAACACACAGGGACAACGACGTCAGCGAGAGAGAGAGAAAGAGAGAGAGAGAGAGAGAGAAAGAGAGAGAGAGAGAGAGAGAGAGCTATCAGCTGCTGAGGGCTGGTCAGAGAGCGGAGTGGAGGTGTTCGATAGAGACGGCGAGGAGGAGGCGGAGAGGGCGAGGTGCAGGACGAGAGAAACTCCCTCGGTGTTGTCACTGGTGACGTTGCAGATGGGAGCGACGCTCCTCAGCTGAGGCGGTCACACATCCAGCTGCGGACCACAGCTGGAGAGCCAAACCGGCTTTCAGTAAGTGAAACAGCTTCCGTCATGTCTGTTCCTCTGTGTGGTTAATGTGTCTGCAGCCTTCACGTCGGAGGCAGCTGTCAGTAGCTGTCACTGCTGTGTTCAGATAGGAGAATGTACACAAACTTTTGCAGGCCTCATATTCTCATACTTCCTGTTCTCATTCCTCCTGTTCTCATTTCTTTTGTTGTCATACCCCATGTTCTCATCCCTCTACCTTCTCATACCTCATTCAGGCCTCAGATTCTCACCATTCGTTCCTACATGCTGACAGAACATACTGTAATACCAGCATGGTTGCATTTATTGAGCAGAGAAAGATCAGTACGGGTGTGACTGGCTGTAGCCTAGTAACAGCTCTGTGTGTGTGTGTGTGTGTGTGTGTGTGTGTGTGTGTGTGCCTCAGTCATATGTGAGCTGTTTGCTTTGGTCAAAGCTAGTGAATAGCAGCCATTCAGGGCTCCACATAGCGGTTGCTCAATGCATAAACTGCTCTGTTAATGCCTTGTTTCCCCTCCAGACCTGCTGTGTTTGGTCCCATGTGATGCACGTTGCAAACAAGCTGCATAAAGCAAGAATATAAAATTTCAATGCTAAAAGTCTGTGGAATGCTTAAAAAGAAAGTTGCACAAATGCAGAGCTATGGGAATGTGGAACTTTTTTTTCCTTTTCACTTCGTTGCAGCTCTCATCCTGCGAGGGCAGGCAGGGGGTCCACCTACAAGTGTGAAGTACAGTGAATTTTTACCATTCATAGGAATGTTACCAGGTCATTTCTAGGTTTTTTTTAGTTACAGCAGTCACCAAACTGCCATTCTGCATAAAAGAAATATGTGATACGAGCGTGTCATGCTAATGAGAACAAGCTGTGTAGGTCGACAGTTCACGTACCCCCAGCTGTTTTATCTGTACCAACCACTCCATCGCTCTCCCTCCCACACCTCTGTTACTGAAGCAGGAGATGACTGTTTAGGAGATGACTATCTTCACAGAGAGGAAAAGGAAATGAAAGGAGGGTATGCTATGCAAATCCTGACCTGCTGAATGTTCCAAACAAATGAAGTACAAAAAGGCCTCAATGTTGCATTTTTCATACATATTTCTTTTTTTGGAATGTTGCACTCAAAGTGTGATGCAGTGTTCTTAGATCACCAACCATCATCATGACAGACAGGTCGGAAACACTCAATACACTTAATAGATATTTTAGCCACAAATGTGTTGCAGTTTGGATGTTTATTTACTAATACAAAATCTCAAGTCAAAGCTTTGTTGTCAATATGTATACACAGGATATACACAATATCAAAATATTGTCCCTTCTGACCCACTGTGTGTAGAAAACATAAATAATACAATAGAATGAAATAAAATAGACAACTATAATCATGAGTATTCAAATATACAGGGCAAATATACTGTATATAAAAAAGATATATACATAAGGCACAGTCAGGTTATATGACATATATGTACATCAGTGCAAATGAATATTCAAACAGCATTTGTACAAACAACATAGAACAGTAGCAGCGAAGGTGGATTTAAGTGGCTGGTGACAAAAAAAATACATGTAAATATTACTGTAAGATAAACTGAATGAACCAAAGAAGAGAATTTTTTTTCTTTTTTTTAAAATACAATGCAAGAACAAAGAGACCCATATGTGTGATTAGTAATTATTTTGGTTAAAGTGAAGGTAACTAAAATTATCACCAGAATGCGAAGAAAGAATGTCTTCCATGCAATGTCAAATGACATCTAGTTAACATATTAGCTGGCGCACATCTCCTCTTCAGTTGAGCAACCTCCTGACCCCACACTTATCTCACCTTCTGCTGTCCACAGCAGCTGGCATCATGCTCCCCCGCAACATGCGAACAGGTGGTTATGACCTGCCCGGGGTGGAGTCTAGTGACGTCCCTCTGATTGGCTACCGGCTGTTACCACCTGATAGCAGCATTCCAAGCAGCCAGTCAGGGAGGGGGACCACCGGCAATGACCTGGAAACGTCTCAGGTGAGTGTGTTTTCCACATTCATCAGTGTAGGAACGTGTGCATGTTCCCATCAGTTTTGTTTGAGTATTAACAACTGCATACTACCCGCTTAATTGTTCTTTATTGCTTCAACCACAGTTCAGCAGGTTTTCAGCAGCTGAGACAGAACAGTCCTGAGTTTTTTTAATGCTGACTCAATAATGTGACAGCAACAACAAATGTAAATAGATATTTGAACATTAAACATTATTACACTGTTAATTCCTGTGACACCCCTTTTAAGTTACAGTTAACATGAGTTTGCATGAGTAACAGTAAATATACAATATAAATTATCAATTCAACCTGTGCGTGATCATTTTTAGATCCCGTCATTTTGAACATTAAGTTCTGGTTGAAGTGGTGACACCAAATTGTGTTTTTAATTAACAAGAGTCAGACATTCATTTGCATTTTCCATCACTATGTGAGTGAAGTGATGTGATTTTATGTTGCACTAGTCTGACAAGTTTTTTTTTTCTTTGCTGTGACTATTGCCTTCAGCTCTTCGTTTGACGGGTCAGTTTGTGTTTCACCAGTTAAACGTGTGAATCCGCAGCAGAAGAAAAGATTAATTTGCATTAAATGTGAGTTCAGGGATTAGTTTTGCAAATGTAAGCACTCTTGTTAGAGAGTCACCCTTTGGCGGTATAAACACTTGGCAGAAAATCGACGAGATGACAAATTGACGGTCCCTATCTGTGAAGGCCAACTTTCTTCTGATCGGTCAATGCGAGAAGCAGCTTCCTGTACGTTTTGCTGGGAGCACATGACTGTAAAGAGACAAGCTGATGTCAGCTCCTTACGAGAAGAGCAAGAAGTTTTGTGCTTGCAGGGATTTTATACTTCTTCTCTGTCGGAGAAAGAGAAAGCAGTTCATCCATTTTGTTCCTAACACCGCAACCCCCGAAAGGCCTTTTGATCATCGAGCCTCCTCAACCAGCGTCGTACCACCACACCAACTACTACGAATCATTATGACAGAAAAGACGCACATCCTCCGTAGTGTCAACAGTGGATTGATTTCTTCTCTCATGCACTTGTGATAACAAACATCACAGTGGCAACATAGTTTATCTGTGAGTCATGTTCAACAACTGAGCCAACAACACCTGACCTGCACATCACGGCTCTCTGGTTTTACTTCACAGCAGACTGCAAGAAACTCTTCCCTGCTTCAGAAAAGAGGAAGTTGCACTGACTCCATTCCTAAATGGGCTGACTTCCTGTGTGCCCACGTCGCAAAATTGACTGCAAAGTGAGAGGGAGAGTGGTCCATCTCTAAACCAAGTTTGGCTGAGAAGGATTAGCAGTTGGAAGTTTGGACTTGCATCATATCTAACTAATCATTTCTAACAGTCGTATCGTCGTATCAAAGTGAGCAGGGAGAAGAGAACAGCCTGGACCTGAACACCACAGTGATTTACTTGAAAGAGCACTGATAACGGGCACCAGGGGATACATAGATGAAAGCCTAAAAAGAGGAGTAGAGAGAAAGATAGGAAGGAAGGGGGGAACACTTAAAAAAAAGCTTTAAAAGATATATTTATGACCCCCTGTTTAGTGTATTTGTTTAAAGCCAGTGTTTTCTGGCACAGCGGAAACACCATTGAATTGTTTGGGGGAAAAGGTGTTTTTTGAGAGCAGGCGGTGAAAACAGAGAGCCGGCTTCCTGCATGGAGCTTTTCTGATAGCATCCATTGGTTGGTGTAGATGTTTGGAAGGAGAGCTTGACGTAGCCTCCATTTGTGATGGAAGGAGAAGGGGAGAAAAATAGCTTCGCAACACGACAGCATGTCCGGCTTCCTGTGTTTGTCTCCACTTATTATGGCCTTCCTGCATGGGGGTGGACATGGGGGAAGTTTGAGGGGAAAAAAAGGTCTGAAGAAAAGATCCCAGTTTACTGGCTATATAAAACAACAATATGCCTCATTTGGAGAAAAGGCTATACACATTTGTTGAGTCTGTGAGAATAATCACATGGGATGCACAAATAGCTGCAGTCAGAACTCGTGTTTTCAGCACTTTGGCCTATAATCATGATCTGTCTCAGCCAGCCTTCCAGATTCAACCTGGTTACGTTCAAACTCAACAGGTGTTTGAAAAATGTGTGTCTTGGATACATTGCATTAAATTTGAAGTCTTAGCTCCCCTACAGTAAATCCCACAAAGAGTTCTTGTGGCCAAAAGAAGAAGAATTGACATAATGCTACAAATGGCCATTTAAACTGTGTTTTCACCCCCAACAAGACCATACACACTCCAAGTTGTGAAGTGTACACTCCTTAAATAAACACAGCGTGCTTCCTGGTTTCAGTATGTCACAACATTTATGAGATGAGTCATGGTCTCTTATTGCAGCTTCTTAATAAAATTATGAAGACTGTCCGCAATGTACTATATCATATAATTAGAGACTTTTCATGTCATCTCTGCTTTGCTTGCTGTTGTATTAAACCGGATACTCAGTCAAACTGGTTTATCGTCATGGGAAGGTCATCTGCACAGTGTGCAGGAGAGCAGAGAGGAGCTGAAAGAGAGGGGGTATTGTTCTGGAAAGAGATTCAGGGTCTCCTTTTTGTGTGTGTGTGTGTGTGTGTGTGAGGGGGGGTGCATGTGTGTGTGGGTGGGTGTTTCTGTGTGGGTTCAGGTGTGTGTGTGTGTATACACAATGGGTGTGTCCAGGTGATGCAGGCTGCAGGGGGGTGGGACTAAGTTCTACAGTAGCTTCAGGTGTGTCTTTGAGTGAGACACAGGACTCAGAGAGGCAGTAAACAGTAAAGACGTTAAAACATCTAGGTCTACTGACAGAACAGACGGCTAAGAGCGGAAAAAGACAGAAGAAAGAGAGAAGGACAAATAAGAGAAAATGGACATTATGAAAATAGTATTAGTGCCTTCATCCTGAAACTTTCCAGGAAGCTTAGGGTTTGCTGCATGTCTGGGCCCGCTGGAGGAAAGGTAACATATGGGAGCTTGTTTTCATGAGTGCATGTGTGCATGTCTTAATTTCCTGGGAAAGATAGAATCATATGATTTGCATAGAAGTAAGCAGAGATAGCAGGCAGGGAAACTGGTTCTAGTAGGATGTGTTTTGTATGCAAGGAGACGTCTGCTGGGAGCACCGCTTGACCTTCGATCAAGGGAAGTCAAGAAAATGTGACATAGGCTAATAGAGGCTAACAGATGCTTAGTACAACTAATTACAACATGTTTTGACCAGGAGGTGTAACTGTCACACCTGTAGTCAGTTGGAATATGTCTCCTGGCTCATGTTGTGACTTTGAATGAGATGGTGCATGCACAATGAATAAAAATGTAGGTTATGTTCTTCTCTTCAAATCTCTTGTATTCAGTAGGCTTCTGCATGCTGCCCTTGTGTCATGCAGAGCAAAAACTTGACTCATGATGACAAGTATGAATGGGTAAGCTGGTGTTTAGGTTTCAACGGGATGACTTCACAGCATGTTGTCAGCGATCTTGCTCATGCATTTTTTAAGATGGAAAGTTACAGTTGTAAAACTGACATCTATCTATCTATCTATCTATCTATCTATCTATCTATTTGTTTATTTATTGTTAATTTGCCTTTAACTTTGGCTGGGGAGATTAAGTGTGTATCTTTTTTGTGGCTTTGAGTCCCTTGCTGTCTGAAACCTGCCAGCCAAGGTCAGCGTGTGTCCATATGCTGTTTGCTGTTTGAACATTCCAGCACACTGACTGCACTGGGATGTCCTGTCACTGAGACTCCGGCTCATTGCACAAAGGAATAAACCGTGAACAATATGTTTAAACCAGTATAAATAGAAGTTTGATTCTGCTCTAATCAGGTCTATGCAACTGATCTGAAGCCGATGGGTTCCATTGATTGTGTAAACCCTTCATTTACTTTACAACCACCTCCGGATTTGTTGTCTCCATCCTTCCAATTGGCTTTTCCACGAAATGCCACAAGTTTTCTTATAGGTTTTTGTATTTGTTGCTAATCTCTCCTTCCCAGGTAGAGTCCTCGCCGATGAAGACTACCTGGTACTGTCCTCTGGATCTGGTAAGATGGCCATGCACAGGATCCAGAGCTCAGACACAGGATTTATGTTATTGACCTTCCTGGAGAAATTGGCTCAAAGACTCAGTTCCAGTCCAGCAGATCAATAATGATTGTAGGCTGCTGAATGTATTTTAGTGAAGAATTAGATGACTTAACAAAGAAATTGAAGTGATGTCTCTGTTCTGTAGTCCACTGTGGTGGAGGAGGAGGAGGACGGAGTGATCTACACGGTGGTGGTCAAACAACAGCATGGCGTCTCCAACAGCCCGATTGTGAGATGCGCTTCTGTACGAGATCAGAGATAAGGCTCTCTCTCTTATTTGCAAACATTTTTCGTGCTCTTTTTCCCTCTCACCACCCTCCAGGCATCCATCTCTCGCTCCCAGTGTGTGAAAGCAGGAACTGAGGAGAAGCTGGTGCTCCACCTTCTCCACTCCTTTTCACTGGGAGACTCTTCCTTCATCACCATCTTCCTCTCCACCTATCGATCCTTCACCTCCACAGGGAGAGTGCTGGACATCCTCACTGACAGGTGGGGACGACCTCTGACTTTGATGGAATTGCACCTTGACATCAACTGCTCACGTCTTTGTTCACAGGCTGGAGCACCCACCAGGCCACGGCGAGAGGAGCCAGACCAGACAGATGTTCAACAAGTGAGTTTTTGAGTTGCATAGTGAAGATAGTAGTACAGTCGTATACTTTTAAAATATGATTAAATGTCATGAAAAAAATGAGAAGAAAAGATTTCAGCCAGAAGTCCCCTCACATCCCTACTCATCAACACCCCAACAACATCATCATCTTAAGCCAGTGTGGTCACTGCTGATGTAAATGACCTCATGGTGATTACACATCGGGAATAAGTTTAACATAGTCCTCTCTCCTTGCAGAGCAGTG
This sequence comes from Aeoliscus strigatus, assembly GCA_901007665.1. Taxonomy (NCBI): domain Eukaryota; kingdom Metazoa; phylum Chordata; class Actinopteri; order Syngnathiformes; family Centriscidae; genus Aeoliscus; species Aeoliscus strigatus. Next base: position 175,532 of record CAAKHB010007002.1, read on the forward strand.
TGTACGGTGTTCAGTACATGGCTGTCAGAGTACCCTGAAGACTTCAGGAGTTTGGGAGAGCCCTCTCGCCTCCTGCGACTGGCTCCCCTCCTCCCGCAAGACTCCCCATCTGCAGCCGACCTCCGTGCGCGCCTTCTCAGGATAGCCGAGGAACTGAGTGAGAAAGCTCTGCTTCCGAATGACCGCAGAGGTTTGTTAACACGTGTTTTCTTGTAGCATGAGTTCTAGTATTGAAGACCTTCACTCTTCGCAGATCAGGCCGAATCACCCAGATCTCCTCCTGACGTAGCCAAGTTTGAGCCCACCAGCATCCTGGGATTCCCGGCAGCAATCATCGCTGAGCAGCTCACCAAGATCGAGACGGTGAGTTTCGTTCTGGACATGAGAGATGTTCACATGAGGCAAAATACTGAACATACTGAAAAAAATGTAGTGTAAAGTGTAGTGTAGTGACATTCTCCCCTGAGCCCTTTTGCAGACTGTCTCAATTCTCTGTGAAACCTGTTCTATCTGCTTGCAACGGAATAACACATAAAGGCAACTTTTTGTTCAAAAGGACTTTATTTTGCCTCTCTACTGGCCACAGGACTTTTCAGTGATCGCGAGGTATAGTAAATATTTTGGATGTCTCTGCTGCTCTCACAGGAGCTGTTTGTTCGTCTGGTCCCATACCACTGCCTCGGCTCGCTGTGGTCTCAGAGGGATAAGAAAGGACGGGAGGGTGTTTGTTGGTCTGTCCGGGCCACCGTACGTCAATTCAACAAGTTGGCCAATGCAGTCCTAGCGTCCTGTCTCTGGCCCACAAAGCTGCGAAGCCAACAGAGAGCTCGACTGCTGGAGAAATGGATCAGTGTGGCAGAGGTCAGCATCTAAGGCTGTAAATACTTTGTTGTCACACTGGAAATGAAAAGTGGGATTCATTGTGAAATCAGTACATCATTTGGGACATCCAAAAGCCTCAACTTTGCATTTTCGTCCTGTAAACCCACAGTAATCCTTCAATTGTAATCCTGTTCTCTGCTCTGACTGCACATATAACACTGCAAAGTCATACACTTCTTTGTCTAGCTGTTCTCATGTCAGCCAACAGCGACCTGACGCTGGATGTATTGGTATTTTCTATCAGAGCAGCAAATAACAGAGCAGCTAGTACTTACATTGTTCTTTTACTGCATTAACTGCATTAGCTTTTGACTGTTTGTGTTTCCTTTTTCTTGTTGTTCTTCTAATGTTTTCATCTATTTTTAACACTGTGTGTTTTAATGTCCTTTCAACTTGTTCTGCTCTTACTTTTGCTTTGAACGCATCCTCTGCCTTTGCCTGTAGGAAGTGTCATTGGACATGAGCTTTGCATGAACACCAGTAATGTGTCGCTTCCAAACAAATGCATGAGCTCGAGGCAGACAGTGAAGGTTTGGATCTGCCAGAAAGAGAAATGTGCACTAACCGAGGTCAACGGCTATTGTGCACAGCTTCTTTTGAAATATTGAAGAGCTTGCTGCAAGTCAAGAACTAGCTCACACAAATACTTATCCTTTATGTGTTTGAGTCACATGGCTCTTCTTATTGCATGCAACCTTTCCTTCTTGGGAAACTATATTTGTCACACACACCGAAATCCTCTTTGACAGAGTGAGTTATCACTAGTTTGCTGTCAAAGTGTCATTTCCCACTCAGGGTGGGTTGGCAGGATAAAACCTCTGCCGTTTACATTATTGATCATGTCAGACCGTCACTGTAACTTAATACCACAGACCCACAGGTGTTCTCCATTACACTGTGTGTGTGTGTGTTTTCAACAGGAGTGTAGAGCTCGTAAGAATTTCTCCTCGCTGTACGCCATCGTTTCCGCCCTACAGAGTAACCCCATCCACCGGCTGAGGAGGACCTGGCAGGACACGGACAGGTCAGCAAAATGTATCTGTTGGTTTTTCCTTTTTTTCTGTGGTGACAGCGCCCTCTGCTGTCACTCATGGTAATTACAAGATAATGGTGTAGCAGGTTTTTCCCCAAACCCTGCAGCAAACATAGAAGAAACAGAGGTAGTATAATCATCTGCTGTTCGCATATTTTCAACATTTCTGAACTTTGTCAAGCCTTCGAGCTATTAACGTGTATAAATAGTCAATAGTTAATAGTTTGCTTCATAATCAAATATATGTTTTACACTTATACACTTATATATATATCTGCATATTATACCGTATTAATCTATAAATAAAATTAAAATATCCTGAGAATAGTTGCATCATGTTCATTTGACATCTGAGTGATGAAACAAAACTATTCAAACGACATTTTTCTGGGAGGAGAAGACCAATATTTCAAATGTGATTCCACTTGTACAAAACATCTTCATTTTATTTCATTAACCCAACTAACAATGAAATATTAATTCATATTAATGTACTATGTTTTTCTACTGACAGGGAGGCAATGAGGAGATATGAGGAGCTGTCAGAGATCTTCTCAGATAAGGACAACTACTCACAGAGCAGAGAACTTCTCAAGGAGGTGAGTTTCTGTGAGGACTAAATACGCTATGATACTACAAACATAACATACTGCACTTTCAAACATGACCTGGGTTAAAAGCAGAACTTCAAGCAGTGATATCTGGGACATTATACTGTTTTAAAAAAGAGCAAGCTCCAGGAGAAACCTGTTATTTGTTACACAAAGAAGCTGCTCCCATTCTCTGCGTTGTGGCATTCGTGTTGTGGATTTCAAGATTGTCTTCCTTTCCCACACTAGTTTTGTGCGTATTTTTAGATATTTTACTGCTCATGTTTTACTAAATCACTTGTCTTTGGCGGTTGTAAGTAACACAAGCCCTATTTACGCCTCTGCTTTGAACTGATGAAGACCCTACAGGCCTACACTATTGTGAGGACTTTATTTTCTGCTCACGAATTGCCTTTTGGTCGAACTATTCAATCACAGCCTACGCTGTAGCCTACGCTGTTGGCAGTAGGTCGATGCCATAGGTACGCTGTCGATTTGACGCAGAAGCATAAGCATTCTGAGGGTTAGAATGAAGGCTTTGATGATGTTATGTTGGTGCCACTCAAGGTCAGAATGCTCTCAATCTTACAACAGTAGAATATTGGTGGTTGCTCTTCAGGAAATGTTGCTGTCTGGTCTTCACAAGGAGGGTGTGTAAGTCATGTCTATGAGGTGTGTGTTGATGCAGGGACACGCTCCTCTCCAAGCCCTTCATATGTATGAGGGAGAGCCGCAGCTTTCGAAGTCCCTTAAATTCAATGTCATCCCCTTTGTCTCCTGCAATAACCCATGTGACTTTAGCATCCCAAAATTTACAACAGCAGTGTGACATGTTTATTAATGTGTCACCGCTGAATCATATGTGTTCAATCTCTATCCGCATCAGTGGTTGCCAAGGCTTTATCTCAGGATTTATGACAGTATGCTTTAAAAAAGAAAAAGCAGTTTAATCTGGATGAGCAGAAGTGCCCTTATTCTGTCAACACTTCCCTCTGTGTTCCACATCCGTCTGAAGACGTACATTATATTTAGCTCAAGCTGTGCCTCATTGTTGAAAATACTGTAATAAACCTCAGCATACGTATGAGTACTAGCTGTATGAGCTCTACAATTATCGCTGCCACTGCCTTTTTTTACCCGGTGAGGTCCAGTGTTAGCGCTAAGAACGCATGCCTACCATGACATACGAAAAAAACATGTTATATTAGGGAGTTTTCATAGGATAGCAGCACGTTCAATGCAGGCCAAGTAGGAACAGGTCAACCCCCAGTTCACCGGCCACCCTCGGTAACACCCCCGGATAGCACATCAAACCACCCCACACAAGTATCGCAGCACACCAACGTGGCCATTAACATGTGAGTGCAAAAGGCAATAAAGCAAACACGCAGCTTTATGCAAACATGCACACTGGAGTTCACCTCAAATCAGTAGGCATGATTACACACTATCCTGGGGTACCCACAGAGCATATGAAACAGGGAGGACAGGGATACAACGCTGACCATTTAAATGTGAAATAAAACAAGCACGGAACTGGCCGGTTACTCAAGAACCTCCCCCGGGGTCTAGGCTGATGACACTGGTCCGACTCGGCCTGTCTGCAGCGGGAGGCTGTGGTGGAATGTCACTCCAGCTTCATTCGCTGCTTCATTCGCATCTTTTACTTTTTAACATTTATTCACCTTCTGTAATTGCTCCGCTTGTCAGCGACTGATGACAACGAGCAGAGAGGACGCATGATGGAACAATTCATGCTGATTAGAATCAGTGAATAAAAGTTAATCATGTTACATTCACTCAGTCATATGCGGGATTGACAGCGTCCTAACATATCAAGCCACCAGCAACGTGTCATTGACAGGCTGTCTAGTTGTCATTGATAAGACAGATATTTCCAGTCTGAATGTCATTTGTCATAGAAAGATTGGACTGAATCATGGTACAATTAATGTAGAGACAGCTGAGACAGCTGAGACACTTTGGCCAGTTCTCACAACTACTGCCAACGAGTGAATTGATTGAAAGCTGCAGACTCAGACTGTTTTCATAGTCATTAAAGAACCCCTCATTTTTGTCTTGCAGGAGGGCACGTCGAAGTATGCCAACCTTGACAACAGGCTCAACAACAAACATCCCAACAGGGTGAGTAAAGTGGAAATTTGTCTGATGTCTTTGTATCTTTGCATTAAAAAAATCAGAGACTATAGAGAATATATTGTTCAACATTCATATGATATAAACATCTGAAATACTACGGATGTGCTCAGATATACTGACTACAAATTAATATGACAGTTTAATGTTTGTTGGAGCGTCTCATCATTTAGAGAGAGATTTACCTCAGTGACCTCAGAATTCATCTCTGAGGCAAAAAAAAACAGCAAGTAATTTTCACCAGTTTTACAGCTCACATTTGGTGTGAATACCAATCATTTCAGCCTCAAGGGTCGTTCACTCTCACAGGCCTTTTTGGAAGACCTTGAGGATGATGTAAGACCTTGCAAATGTACCATAAGTGTCATAAAAGTTAGAGGGCGAAAAATACGATCTGTGTTGATCTCGTATTTCAGGACTTACAGAGGCGAGGACGTTTACATTTTGGGGTGACAAGAATCCGTTTTTTCACTTTGACGCCCTCAGACATCACTTTGCATTATCGGGATTTAACTTGTAAAAAGAACGTGTCTTTACACGAAATGCTTTTCTTGTCTCCTCTGTTGATGCTGTGGTTGTTTGATGGAGGGTTGTAAAGGCCCAGCTTGTGACGGCGACACAGAACAGAGAGCTGTCGTCTGCGTGTCCCTTTGCGAGGAGCTGAATCACGAGCCATCGTTTGAAAAATAGCTGCAGGCGACTGCTCAGAAATGCCTTGCTGTGCAGGCTCTTTACGATGAAAGTAGAAATCTCAAGGGAACTGATGAAAAACTCTCTCCCTCTCTTTTGACCCAGTCAAGCGCCCAGGGCACCGTGCCGTACCTCGGCATCTTCCTCACAGACCTCACCATGCTGGACACAGCAGTCAAAGACAGGCTGGATGTGAGTTCACGTCACATTTATCAAGAGGAAATCCAGTCTCAACAGCTGCAGATTGCACCATTTTATTTTACAATTCTCCAAACTGACATAACACATCCTGTCTGTCCCTTGGCAGAACGGCTACATCAACTTTGACAAAAGGAGAAGGGTGAGTGCTGCAACGAGCATCACACTCAGATACAACCTGACAGCTGATTTCACCGCTTCTAGTTTTATATTGAAAGTTTTAGTCCCAGTGGCCGTTAGCGCAGGATTCGATGCTTTTTATAGGAGAGAAGGGGGCGAAGAGGAGATGGTGACACACAGTGCTACCAGACACCTAAACACCTGTAGAGGGCACCACTATGTATATTTAGACCTATGGTCGTGTGAGAGTTAAGTTACTCTTTGTCAGCAGAATCATGTTTTGTGGTAAAAGACACAAAATTGTCATTGTTTGATACCAATTCAAAGAGTTATGATGTCAAGCTCAATTTTGTCCCACAGGACCATATTTAAGAAAAATTCAGAGATGGTCACCATTTGGTTTTGTCTCCATCCAAATACTGTCAGTCGTGAATTTTCGTATAAACAAATATTATAGGTTTTCCGATGTGCTAAATCCAAACAAACAGAAATTGATTTTAAAAAATTATATCAAAAATAAAAAATGGCAGTTGCACTAACTTTGACTATATTCCATCAATGTTTGGATCCTGTTTGGTTGGAAAGGATAAAAAAAAACTACAAAATGGCACTTTAGTCAAGTTTATATGACAATTCCAGGATAAAGCATTTTTAAGATGCAGTATTTACAAACCGACTGCTGGCCTTGGGATGATATCAAATTTACAGTAGTACAAAGTACAGTAATGTGTGTATGAGTAAAAGGTGCAACTCTCTGATACCTGACTGACTCTGGGAAGAGATGCACAAAAGAAATGGAGGGATTATCTTTTTTTCCCTTCAAGACCATGTTTGAGTCAGCAGAGGTTACATAACACCTGAGGGAGGAGGTGATAAGAGCTTCACTGTGAGGTGCTTCCACTGGATATGCTGGAAAGAAATGAAGTGTGATCACAACACAAGTGCTCTTTTTTTGTTCTGAACCTTCATGTAGTTCTTTGTTAACAGGAATTTGAGGTTTTAGCTCAAATCCGACTCCTGCAGTCTTCCTGCAAAAATTGTGTTTTTGTCGCCAATGAGGCCTTCGTGCGGTGGTATTGCGATGTACCGACGCTAACAGAGGAGGAAAGGTAAATATTTGAAGGTCTGGTTTTATTCTTGGAACACATGGATCTGGTGTGCGTATGTTGTATATAATGAGAATTTTGTCCATCTCAGTTACAGACTGTCCAATGAAATTGAAGCGCCCAGTGACCTGAGCAGCCGTGGGCTCACACCAACAGTCATTATCACACAGTGCCCAGAGTAAGAAATGGGGCGTTGAATGAAAATCACGTCTGATGCGCCCCTGAATGTGTATTGTCATATGTTGGCAGCTTGAGTACGTCTCGGAGCAGCCTGGCCGGTGACAGTGACAGCCTCTTTGACTTCCCCTCCCCCGTCAACAACCTGCTCTCCAAACTAACAAAGGTAAAAAAAACACATTGCTTATTAGAAAAACAATCCCATCGTCCATCAGCACAACGTCTATTGTTCTCATCGCAGCATATGAGATCTCCATCTGTGTCCTGTCTGGATGTGGACACGTCCCCTCCGACCAACGACTCCACACCCGCTATGCTGACTCCCTCTAGTCCCACAAAGTCCCACCGCAGATCAGCCTCCTGCGGCACCAACCCCGCCAATAGCACCCCGGGTTCTGGGCCCGACATGCGCATCATCAGGATACGAATGGACCTGCAAGATGGAAACCTGTACCGAAGCATTCTGGTACTTATCCAAAGTCTTTTATCTGCTGAGATATTCTGGGTCGTATTAGCAGCAACAGGCAGCACTTTCCTTGTATCCCATAATGATAGTGATCAGGGCCAGGTCGTCAGGCAACAGTCGTACCAGGATATCATTAGTGCAAATCAAGCTGCCAGTGTTCTCTTCCTCCTTTCAGGTTACGAGCAATGACAAGACCCCGACTGTGGTGGGCTCCGCCTTAGAAAAACACAATCAGGACCCCAAACAGGCCTCCCGATATGAGCTGATCCAACTTCTGCCTGAAGGAAAAGGTAAAGATGTGCTGCTTTGACTGACAACTGGAAAAAATAAAGCGTAGATTTCTTGACATTGTAAAATACAAAACATACACTGGGGCCTTCTTGAACAAACACAGCTGTTGCAGCTGGCGATACATTACAATCCTGGTGGTATTGTATGTTACCGGCTGTTCCCTTCACCCGTCCTGTTCATCAGCTGTTCTCCTGATCCAGCCCCTCCCTCCTGTCCCTTTAATGACTCAAGACGACTCAAGGAAATGCGAACGGGGAAGCACGTCCGTCTGTGTCGTGCACTGATAGGATCCATCCACCTATTGACTCCTGAGCTGAATTCTTCTTCTCTTCCCACAGAACTGCTCATCCCTGCCACAGGTAACGTCTTCTACGCCATGACATCATCTAGTGTCGACTTCCTTTTGAGAAGGAAAGGCGGGAACACTCCTCTTGGCTCACAGCCAATCAGCACAGAGACCAGCGCCACGTTTCCTCGTATCAAGGCCAAGGGGAGGCGACTCGTCAGGACTCTGTTTTGACTTTGGAACTTTAACAACCCACAGTAACACATTTTTTCTCCGTCCTGACATGTCAGCAGGACGAGTGCTCACCAACAGTACCTGTGGCCTTTCCTTTGTGCAGAACGGGAAAAAACAATGCACCTTTTCTCTTCTTCAACCAAAGTCTCCTTGTGATTCTCTGTAGTTTGTTCCAGACCTCCTGCTGCCCGGCTGCATAGACCAGGGGCCTGTTCCAGAGCGCAGTTTAATTGTTTGTTAACCCTGAAATGAGGAAAACTGCGAATTTCAGAGTAACTGAATCCAAACATATGAAACTTTTAGGTGTCAAATATCAGCACAAACCTAAAATATTCCCAGGTACACTGTAAAATTGGTATAAAATAAGATGCCCTTATTACTACATGGCCAGCAATTTAAAATATATTTTAAAATGATATTTTGCACGTTTGTGCTGATTTTCGGACTCCTGATAATAAGCCACACCTTAAGTTTCCAAAGAAACACCAATAATCACCAGCAGCACATCCACTTCTGTCAGATCACGTGAAAATATGACAGGATGCAATAAAGCACCTAGTGTTTTTTTTCTTCATCAAAATTAAATTTTTGATGAAGTGTCGTCTCGTCCTGATCCTCACGTCAGTCTACAGATTTAAGTTCATACATGTCCAGTCGCCATCATAAACAATTCCAATAAAATCTATTTCCAGTCAGGTTTAAATAATGATGTGAAAATCTCCTGTAATATGGCAACTGTTTTTTTCTTCTTCAACAAATATCCTTTTCCATCAAAAGCAGAATATAAAACATCTCGCAGCTCAGGAGACTGATTTTTTTTCTCATGAGAATCTCAGCATTAAACAGTTGAAATCAGAGTTCCACACATTTCATCAGACTGACAGAACAGCACTGCTGCATAAACACATCTTCCTCTGCGAGATGAAAACTCATCACTTTTATATTGCAATAAATCATCATGCAGCTTGTTGTGAAGATCTTCTGCCCCCGAGTGGCGACAAATGATCATTACATTAGAAAGCCGTGAAAGAAAACAGCACCATTGATGTTTTTGAATGTTTTTCATCTCGGGTTCTTCTGACCTAGGCTAAGGGTGATTTGTGCAGATTTTCCTGCAGCTCTGCAGTATCCACCCTCATGTTGTTTACATCCACGCAGTAGCTCTTCCCGTCCACTTTCATTTTTGACCAAAAAACACACCTGACACCTTGACAAAGTCTGATGACCTCTGGTAGTACTGCACTGGCTCAGCTGCTGATGAAGCCTCCTAAACGGCTGAGGCGTGAGTGTCGCAGTACCAGGGGGAGGATTGTGGGTAATAAAAGATGACGTATGCTGGCATTGTGCTGTGCTACTGATTGTTATGGTGCTTTTCCCTGCAGGGTGCTCCCTGATTGATCAGAATGTAAACATTATACAAGCACACGAGCAGAGGAGATGCACTGATGTGTATGCACTTCACACCGGATGTCCTATTTTTACATAACAAATATAATTTTATACAAATCTCATGGCCTTTGACTGTTTTGTTTCGCACGTTTTATTTGCAGTGCTGCTGAGGATCCTATGAAACCAGTTAAATACTGACAATTTATCTTCTCACTGTTGGTTTAACAAAGAACGGGAACTATTCAGCACCTTTTTATTATTATTGTGAACACAGCCAACTGCTTGGTGTTCAAACTAAGTCAGTTTGGAATGAGTGCTTATAAGGCACATAAAAAAAACAGGTTTAAGAAGAGTAACTTGCAGACAGACACAGTCATAAAAACCCAAAGTGCCAACATGATGATCACACATGAATATTTTCGGCTGTTGTAAAACAGTGTATAACTTTCCTGCCCATGAAACACTTTGAGACTCATTTGCATTTTGCCTGAGAGATCAACCACATAATTCCACATAGTTTGACACGCTTGGTTTGTTTCATCTGAAACTTAGCCTGATTGCTGTTCCCACACTTGAAACAATAAAAACTGCACGTGTCTCCTGACTGTTTCTCTGCTTTCACAATTCATCTAGTTGCACTAAATTTAGAGAACGGAAAAACAGAACGTTGTCACAGCCGGCAAACACTCTGAGTAAGTGCTGTGTGTTAATAAGATTAGTCAATCAAATTAAGAGAAAGTGTAAACGTGAGTCATTGCACTTTTTTCCAGCAGATAAAAAGACATTCCAGGCCAGCACGATATGAGAACACTCTAAAAACTGAAGGCAAAATTTGCAATTTAAGTGTTAAATCATTCCACATGCTCTTATTACTACAATGATAAAACATGATTCATCGAGCAGCACTAATATATGAAATAATTTGGATCAAAACCTGACATCATCTCAACGCTGTGAGCTCCTGCAGGCTGTCAACACTTGATTGTGCCGCCGCCACACGCCTCGCACTCCAGCGCGGCTGTCCGATAAGCCTTCCACACCGCCGCATCCTGCAGACACACTGTGCCTCCACCTCGCTTCTCCTCCGCCTTGTTGCGGTTGATGTCGCCCACACACACCCAGCCTCCTCCAGCCCCAGGGCTGACTGCCCACTTGGAGTGGTCCTGGCTGGTCTTGAAGGCAAACGTCTGTCCTGGGGAGATGAGTGTTATGCCCAGAACCTTCCAGCCCAGGGAGCAGTCAGAGGGGAGGATGCCTCTGGAGCGAATCCAGAACTGGACCAGGAGGTCTGACTGCAGGGTGGGGGCCACCCAGGAGTGGTACAAGTCTAACAGAGCAGGAAGGACATTTTTTAACTAGAAGCTGCACACTGCTGAACTATTCGATCTTAGATCACTTACAAAGACAATAAAACAATGAATCTTTCGAACAACACAGGTTTTCATGCTCATGTGCAGGAAACATTTATGTAGCAAGACTTCTCCAGAGCTGTACCGTTGTCAAAAGAAGCTCCTTTGGCAAAGTTGACAAAGTTGGTCCCATCCTTCGACATCAGGGACACGCTGCGATTGGATGCAGGTTTCACATGTTCTTTCTTACAAACAGCTGCCAGCGAAGGCACCAGGGACGCAAAGGACTCTGGGACATCGCAGTCGTAAACATTAGGCTGATTGATCTGCAGCTGCTCTCCTGCGGTGCAAAACAAATTACATTTTTTACAAATATTTCAACACAAAATATAGACTCAGTGTGTGGGTGCGTGTGTTGTTTCCACATCACCCTGCAGCACAATGTGACGGACAACATCACTACAGCTGCACAATCACATTAACCGAGGCAGACACCTGTGACACCTGTTTCCTCTTGTATCATATCTGACTGCTTTATGAAACACTGGGTGAGGATAATGAATTGGAGAATTGAGGAACCACCTGCTCAACTAAAGTGGTCGTCTGCAGTTTCTCCATTTCATGATACAAAAAGGAGAAATGTTGAACTGTTCAGGACAAACAAACAACAGAGGTCATCTGATAATAAATATAAATATAAAACTGAAAACCAGACATGATTCTGCCTCAGACATCAATAAAAAAGTGAATGTACGTTGACTGTATAAGAATAGCCTGAAATACCAAACTAAAAGCATATTGACATGTTTACTTTGTTTAGAGTGTACTTTTTTCTTTGCATTCAATTTCCTCTTACATTGTCATTTGTAATCTGTATTCATTGTACTACACTGCAATGTGTGCTCATTGTTAAGATTTCAAAAAAGCAAACCACAACAAACAATGGCAGCAAACAAGTAAATCTAGAACCGTTCTTTTTTGAATTCATAGTTATACTAAATTATTCAACAAATACATAATAAAAAGGATTTTGTAATGCAGCATTTATCAGTGTTTATCATTGCTGCTTCCTATCACAACATCACTCAACTATTGCACAATGATTCAACAATATGGACAAAAGTTTGAAACCAGTTCCCCCGTCACAACTCTGTGAATTAGTCACTGTGCATTTTACAACAACAATAACAACAACAACAACAAACAACCTGTGCTGAAGGGCCACTGCGCCACTAACCGATGGTCTGGAAGCGGTTGAGGGGGAACGTGATGCAGATGAAGTTCTGACCGTTGGCTGTGCCGCTGCTGGGGTAATAATACTGCCCTGCTTGTCGAACAGGAGGGAACTTGGGGGTGCTGTGCACCAGCCAGAAGCCTTGATTTTTGTCCAGCAGCACAACCCCTGTGGAGCAAAATACCAAAAACTAAAGAAGGGGCCGATTTAGCAGATTAAAAAACACCAACTTCTGTTGAGTGGATGATCATATGATGTGAAAAGTTAAATTTGAATGTTAAAATAGGTGCTGTGATTGTTATGAGCTCTGGTATTACCCTTGGTGTGCCCGCTACCACTGTTGTCCTTCCATGAGCCACCAGAGCCCGCCCGTGGTTTCTCGTCATTGTAGAGGATATACGCCACCTCTGTGTTCTGTAAAATGGGAACAGGCTTATCAATATGCAGGATACAAACAATTTCAGAGTAAATACCTACCATTTTTGTTTGTAACAGAAAATCACCAAACTATTTAATGACTTAGAATACTAAGAGACTTGATGGGCTGTGCTGTCACATTGCACATTAACTTGAAGATATATTTTACACGTGACAAATGAATTGAAATAAAACAAGCAGGAAATGAAACCAGAATATTTTCCACCAAGTATTAGTTCCACATTTCTTGACAAATGCAGACCTTTCCTTGTGAGTACAGTTGTCCGACGGTCCTCCCCAAGGCTGAAGTGGTGTCGTTGACCGTCCCCTTCCCATCCGTCCATCCTTCACTGCCTTTCTCCAGCAGCAAATACAAATAACCCTGATCTGGAAGTTTGACACTGTGTTCCTTAGGCAGCTTGTATATATAAAACCTGAATCAGGAGAATCAGGAGACATTTTGCAAGGTGTTAATGAAAGTCAAATGATGATTTTCAGGTTCTATGGCATGAACTTCATGGTGACTGAATTACCAATCGCTGGCAGCTCCTTGGTCATTGTAGCAACTAACTGGTGAAGCTCCGGCCCATTGTGGCCCAAGGATCAACAGGGACAGAAAGGCAAACATCTGAGGGGCAGATACAAACTCATGTCAACATTTAAAGCTCATACAGACCAGCAGGTAGATCCTGAGAAATACTGGGACATTAAATATACTGTATGGCTGAATTCTCTGAATGTCCCTGTTTAGAAAAGAAGAAGTGAAAATGTAGCTTCACCATCTAAATATACATGTCTAAGTTCAGTCTTCAGAGCGACTTTTAATAGATGATTTCCAATCACCGAATAGAAAAATAAAATACAATTGACTGTGTGTGTGTGTGTGTGTGTGTGTGTGTGTGTGTGTGTGTGTGTGTGTGTGTGTGTGTGTGTGTGAACTAGTTACACACGTACAAGTTACATAGAAATGCGTTTGAAGAACAGCATATTTGTGAATTGTAAGAGGAAAAATAGGTGTGCGATGTTAAAATAAAAGAGGAAGGCTTTTACATTGTATACTTCATTTTATGTCGTTTTATAACAAGAAACGAATTGATGCGGCAAATCGAACGAACAAACTGAAGTTACTTAAAGTCAAAGTGAATTTACGTTTCTTTTGATTTCTCTAACTCACCTCCCAAGCTCCGGTCAATGAGTCTATGTCGTCGTTACTTTCTGTTTACAGGTTTGAGATGAAAAACTTCCCCGTTTCAGCTCCACAAACATTCTTGTTTCTCTTTGCAGCAGCGCTGAGCGAAACCTTCTTCTTCATTGGTCAGAATGGCGGGAGTCAACACGGCGTACAGCTCACTGGCGCCACCCACTGCAGAACTCAAATGCCATTTCAAGAAAAGTCGATTTATTTTGTTTTGACAGCCCATTTTTGTATTATTTATGGAATCAGCCATCTGTACCAACGATGAATGCACATATATGCAAAGCTTCCTGACAACCATCCTATTGTATTATCCTTATTGATTAGGTGTGATCTCAAATCAGTTGATGTTCTTCACCCTGCACATGAATAATAGTATAAACAACACCCCATCATTTTACTGTTACGCTTTACTCTTGACATTGTGTTCACCTATTTCACATACCAAATGTTTTCTCCTTTTTCTACCAGCCTCATCAGTCAAGGAGTTGGTATCACATAATTCTGCTGTGTTTGAGGAAGTGGCCATCAACTCTCACCTCCCATGTACAGAGCACACCAGGACTTCCTCAGCTAAAATTCCTCTGCGCTGAGCAGACTTAAAACAAGCAAAAGAAGGTCAAAGGTTCACAGGGACCCACCTCTGCTTTGTGACACAATGTGACCCCGGATTATAATGACTGCAGGCAATTGGCAGGTTAAACCAAAAATAATATGTAAAGGTGCGAAGAAGCCTTTTATTGTGATAGGCTAAAGTCCATCAAAAGGACAGTACATGTAAATCAGTATTACTGACAGTAAATGTCAGGACAGTCAATGTGTAGTTTAGGTGTCAGACATGTGTCTCTGTTCCTTCTTCTTCTTCTTCTTCTGTATACCAGAACACAGGAACTCTTGAAATAACTTGGGTTTATGTAATCTCCAAATGGAACCTCATTGTGTACTTGTGGGAATGTGAACCAATTATCCTCCTCATATGGATGTGTTATATGCATTCTGACAAAAGTTGCAGTCGATAGTATAACGTTCAGATACACGTTCTCTTTATTTTCTGATGGAGATCCATAAACAGTCAAGATCTGTGGGGCCTTTTCCAATGTCAAACAACAAGAAACAGCTCTCCCCCAGAACGCTGTTCAATATGACATTCAGCAAAATGCTAACTTTTATGAAACAAGAAAGCTCCGTATTTACATGGTTTGAAAATTACACTGAATTTCATAATCTCATCAGGAACTTTCCAAGTGGCATTAGGTTTCAAGGCTACAATACTGGAATACGGGCCCACATTTTTGATTCCAGCTTAGATTTGTAGCAAGCATGGTAGTTCAGTCCTCTGCTCATCCATACGTCCGCCCTGGACTCTCAGTAGCAAAGAGAAGAAGTCCTCATCATCCATTGGACCAGGAGCTCGGCTCCGCTGGTCCTCCAACCGACCTTGTGCCTGTAGAGAGACAAAGTAAAATATAAAACTAAATGTTTTTTCTGTCATGGCACAAAGCTGCAGATACTTTATATCATGATAAAGACACTTACTTGTGTTGTGAGAATCATGTTGTATAGGTCCTCTTTGGGCACAGGTGCTGGTGCAGGCTTTTCAGGCCTTTTCACAAAGGACAGCTGTTTTAAGCTGCCTCGGAAACTTCTGCCTTTGGTTTTTGCTGGTTGAGACCTTCCCAGCAGTGCCCTTTGGTCATCCAGCCGACGAGCTTGAGCAGTGGCTACCAACTCAAAAAACTCTTCTTTTTGCAGTGAGGTCATAGAGGAAAAGATAACTGTGGAGAAATTAGGCACAGAGAAAAATTTCAAGCCTTGCTGCTTATGTTAACATCGGCACCAATCACATTACCACTTCTTTCATCTGGAGGAAACTGCCTTTCCTCAGTTTGGCTGTACGATGGAAGAAGTCATCTCAAATAATGATGACACAGACTGTACATTTAACCTGCCGTTAATATAGGATATAGGTGATGATGAGAGAAAACACAATAGACTACAATAAAATGAAAATTCAGGAAATAAACTAAATGTGCAATTATGTGCAATGTTGTCAATCTCTGAGAGATTTTTTTTTCTCTTCTTATATTCTTATTGTATGTTCAATGTTCGTCACCTTACACCAGACACCTTACTCCAAATTCTTTGGATCTATACACATGCCTAAATGTACATGTGCTTAGACAGTTCAATTTTGCTAATTTTCTTGTTTGTTCCCCTGCTGTTATTGAACTGTTGGTTATTTCTAGCTGATAGCTGTTAAATTACATTGCATTAGCCTTTTCAACTAAAATAACAAGATATTGACCCACTTTGAAGCTTATGTAGAGTGGCTTTAATCACACATGCACGATGAAGTGCTCTCTCACCTCTGCTGGCTGGTTTGGTGGCGTTGGGCTCAGAGTGGCACCTCCTCCGCATCCCACTTTCCAGCCTGAAGGAGCAGCGCTGGTCATTGAGCCGTCTGCCCTCCTGCAGTGTGTAAAGCAGCTCGTAGAGCCCTTCTGGGAAGTCAGGGGTTAACCGGTGAGCCTGGGAAAACACAGGTAGGTGGCAGAAAAAGAATGAGGTGAAAGGAATCCACACAAAATTTTTACATATGCCTACATGCCCTGTGGCATGTATGTGCTATCTGCTACCACAAATGTTTTTCAGGTAAAGCACATTGTTGTTGTACAGTCAATAATGTGACAAACAAACCTGTTTTACGTCCTCTGGGGTCCCTTCAGGTTGTTGCCCAGAAAAATGTAACATCTTTGTGTCTATTTGAGGGTCATCTCGTGCAGCTTTTTTATCCACCGTGTCATCAGGTGAGTCAGAGCTCCCCTGTGATCTTTGCATCCTCAGCAATATGTTCTGTCCATTATTTTCAGTTTGTTCTGGTTCGTCATCTCCTAGTTTGTGCTCCACATTCATGTCAAGCCGTCCTGTCGCATGTTCTTTTACACACATCCTATTCTCTATATGTTCTTCATTCTTGTCCTCTCGGTTATGCTCTACTATCTTCAGGCAAGTCGACTCTCTGCTTCCCGGGTGTATGCTGATAGTTGGGCTATTTTCTACGACACCCTTTTTCATTTCTCCTTCTTCTGCTGTGGCAACGAGAGAATCCATTCGTCCTCCTTCAGCCGTTTCCATCTGGAGCTCTGCGCAGTCCATTAATCTTGATGTCAAACACTGACATACAAACAAACAGGGTTCAGGTTAAAGATCTTACTGTAGGTGAAGTATTAGGGTCAGAATCATGCTAAGAAATAAACCCTGAAGTTGCTTGTGTTTTTCACTTGCAAAAAAATGTGTGAGAAACCAGCTTTGCAGGTTTCAGCACGCTGACTACAGATGTTTGACAGCAAAGTTGTGAGACAACCTAATTAAAGAATATTTTTGTGGATTGACGATTTCTGTGTTATTCTGTGATTTCTGTGAATTTAAAGAAATTCTTGTAAATATAAACATATTGTTTTGTCCCAAAAGCCATGTTGTGAATCTGTCCAGTATGTAAACAATGTAAATAGCATTTGCGTCTTACCTTTGTGTTTTGAAATGTCTCTTTAAAGCATCATTTCTTGGAGGGTGAGAAAAGTTGAGTTGACAATATATTCTTGAATTTAGAAACAAAGAAGAGGACTCACATACCTATGCGACAAGCTCTCGCCCTTCTCTATTCGCCTTGCAACCTTTTCTCTCGTCTTCTCTCTTCCTGTTCCTCTTACCACACAGTCCATCCCCCATTTTCTAGGGCCCATACATGACATGTCCTGCTATCATGATATATTACTGTCAAAAGCCACATTAATACATCTCCCTTGTATAGTCCCAAGCAAGTTGTTTGTGATTTTAGATGAATCACAGAGAATGTAAAGGTGTCAGAGCAGCTGAAAGCAGCACTCCTTCGCTCTACGTCACAGCTCTAACATGTCGAAACAGGCACACCGCTCCTTAGACTCAGAGTGGTTTCACACACATCCTGTTGACTTACAGCTGAAAGGGGAAGTGGATGAGCGAGAGAAGTGAGATTATCAGTAAAGCAGAGCATCAAAGATGTTCTATATATATTTTCCATTTGATATTTTATTTTCTTATGGACATGTTTGCATTAATAAATCTGTAATCATCACAAGCCAGATGACACAGTTTACACTACAAACCTGAGAGCCATCAGACTCCACAGTTAAATAACTAGACACTGCACATATAACTCTGCTGCTACGATAATAATGTGCAGTTTCCACAAGCAGCACTTTATCACCCCCCTCCAATTTCTTTATTTTTCAGTTTTTCTGTTTATTAGATTCCTATGTTTGAGATTTTTTTTTATCTAGATATCTTTTGGCTTCCTGGTCACTCTGTGCTGTATAAAACAAACAAACCAATCTGTAATTTGAATCTGAATCTAAAACAGCCTCTGTGGGACCACCAGGATCCAAAGTCTGACTGAAGTGATGTGAATTTAAAACAAATGTGATGTAAACTCAAGCTAATTCCATTGAGTTGTGGGTGAGTGAGTCAGAGTCGGTGAACGACTCTTTTGAATGACTCTTTTTACTGGACGGATCCTAATGATTTTAGTACGTCTGAAAGAACGGGTTTGCCCTTCACTACCACATGTGGCCCCCATAACATGTCAATGTTATATAATTAAACAGTCATGTGAAACCCTATCAACTGCACCCTTGCCATTTTATTTTGGGGACACCTGTATGTGTGTGGTGTGTTTCCCGACCTTTCTGTCTTTGCGTTTCATGGGAGAGGTGAGCATGTTGTCAAAGCAAAATACAAAGAAATGATGACATACTGTTTAAACGTTGTTTAATCTGTGTATGAGAGTAAATGTTACTGGGTGCTTTTTATATCGTTGTCATTCGGAATAAACGGAGTTCAACAAACTTCTTCACAACAC
>CAAKHB010007002.1:206705-225417 GCA_901007665.1 Aeoliscus strigatus
AACATCCAAGTCAATATCTGACAAAATGCTGTGGGTACTCGACAACAGTTCACTTCGAAGGAACGGGAGCGCTGCGTAAAACGCGCCATTACAAATTTTGAGACATTAGTTGTGCACATAGAAGACAGTGCGTGAAAGTGGTTCACCCCAGTCCCCCAAATACATGTCAAATGGGCCAGGCCTCAATGAATGAACCGTTTCACAGACATGGGCCGCCTCACTTCATCAGGAAGGTGTGGAACTTCTCTTTTAGCCGGTAATTTGCATCTCAAACGCTGGCGACACATGCGTACGGGAGGTGTTGGTGTCTGCATCTCCAAAGAGTTCTAGCAGCTAATAAAGCTGTAAATGCAAAAGAACTTCCCCTTTTCCCACGAGAACAAGCCGACGAACTGATGCCTCAAAAAGGTTTGCAATTAGCTGGAATTGCAAAATGAAAGTTATTCCAACATGCTCTCAAGTAAAGAATAAAAAAAGTTCTAAAAAGTGAGTGCAATAAATATCAGTCTAGATGACTTAACAAAAAAAAGAACTCTGATTATGATTTCTTCTCAATCCAGAGATTTTTTTTTGTGCTAAATCACCAATAATTCAGAATAAAGGGGAATTTCAAATACAGTTTAGTTACGTCTCGAACCCTTTTCATTTCTCGAAGAAACGCATCATGTTGAAAATATTGCTGAATAAAAAAAATCTCAATAGTATTCTTTAAGTGTTAGATGAATTTGTTCTTGAGGCAAAACCATTCATGCAATGTATGAATTAAAAAATATTTAATATTCATATATTTGCATATAACGTTGCAATATTGTTGTCATTTGTTATTGTGTCAGCAATTAATCTGACATACTGTATTTGTACAGTTTAACAATTTCATTCTTTTTGACCAGCATTGTGTTTACTTGCATTCATCGTTTTATTATCTATTTCACTATGCAAAGTAAAAGATAATGTGCAATTAACAATATCCTATCCATAAAAAAAATAACAAAATCCATCCCAATAATTTAGAAAAATACCTCCTGTTGCCATGTGTTCATTTGACAGGAACTTTCTGAGTCATACTAAAACACTTTACATGATCTGAAGGGAAAAGAAGCGGACTCATGTCTCCTCTCTATAGGGCTGTCTGTGTGGAGTCAGTGGCGTGGTGTGACCTCTCAACTCTGGATTTCTGCTCTGAACTCGAGGAGCTCACTACTGCCTGTTCTCCTCGACTGGGGTTGTCACCATTTGTACCTGGCTGACGCTCTGACTGGGCGACAGCATCTGTCGGTGGTGGAACAACCAGCCTCTCTGTGTGCTCATTGGCTGTTCTTTCTGTCACAATAACGTAATTTGGCTCCGGCTGGGGGGCACTGGGGCGACGCTGCAAAGCATTCTGGGTGCAGGAAAAGGAACGTTGGCGAGGAGCAGGCTGGGGCGACAGGAAATGAGGTGTTATAGCTCTGGGAACTTCCTGATGCCGTTCCCGATCTTCATCTTCGGACGTAACCTCCTGTAACGTGCTAATGGGTCGAGGAGAGCGGCCCATGATTCGTGGTGGGACCAGCGCTGTTGCTGATTGGTTGAGCTGCGGTCGCCAGTTCTGAGGGGAAGGGTACTGCACCCTGCCCATCGACCAATCACTGCCAAGATACAATTTTAAACACGTAAATAGAGAAGCTTGAACACTCACCCATAAATAGTTCTGGACTAAAACACTGGAACAAACAAGGAGGCGGCAGACATTGGTCGTCTGTCGTTTTCGGTGCAGGTGTGACACTCACCTCTGTGGTGGCGGGGTCATATCTCGATGCCCTATGATCCCAGAGAAGGAAGCGCTTCTTCCAGGCAGGCCCTGTGTGTCGACCCACGGCGAGTACATCAGCGCGCGCTCCTCCCACAGCATCTCACTGGTTGAGTCTACAACGACAGGCCCTCTCTGGATTTGATGAGCCAACAAGAGTTCCAGGACCTGGTGATGCACCCCTTCCCTGGCTACATCGATTGGACGACGTCCTCTGCGGTCATGGAGGTCCAGGTTGGCACCATGAAGCAGGAGAAGTCTAGCGGTGTCATAGCAACCATAAAGAGCGGCGAGGAAAAGCGGTGTTTCACCCTAGCGGAGGTATACATAGAAAAAAATAGAAAACAAATATTTTTTCTGAGCCATTTCAAAGCAGATGTGAACTGATGTCGTTCTGCAGAAACCTTCAGAGCTCACCTTGTTGTCTTGCAGGTCCACAGCTGCCCCATAGCGTATCAGAGTCCTTGTTAGAGAGAGGTGGTTAACTGAGCATGCCCAGTGCAGGGCGGATCTCCCTGAGACAGACAGTGTGTGTTCAGAGTGGGGAGGTGAGGGAGGAGAAGGGAGGGAGTAAGTCAGCCAGTGAACAACCATTACACAACAAAGCCCAGATGGAGGGAGTGTGGAGGGATGTGGAGATGAACTGCTTCAGCTCAAGTGATGAGACGGGACATTAAGACATAGAAAAAGATGCAGGATGACTGACAAGGGGGGTCCAAAGGGTGGCAAATGGAAGAGAAAGGATGAGAGACAAAGTTAATGCTCAGAACATTAACTTTGTTCTGAGTCAGAGGAAGGGAGCAGGGGCGCTGGAGATGGAGAGGAGGGGGAACAGAACAGTGGGAGGCCATGGAAGGAAAAAGACAGAATGGGAGAGAGGGACACAAAGAGGGCGTGAGAGGGACGGGGTAAGTTAAACCAGACACTCAACCCCTTTGGTCTGATCTCAGATCAGATCTCAGAAGCTCCTAGCAGCTATACAGGTTATTCTTCTGCAAAGTGACCTTTGACCTCTGCATGCCATCCAAATATAGTGTGTGGACCTTTCTACCGGCTGCCTCCAGAGATGGTCTGTTTGGTGATATGGTCTCTTTTTTTAACACATTGCCCCTTCAGCACTTTTATCCACTTGTTGCCTCTGGGTCAAAGGTCAGAGGTCAAAACCTAAAATCAGCTAAATTTCAGCTTGTCACCACTGTTAATGTTCACATGGTAACATGTTTTAGATAGCATTTAGCTTCACAGAAACATGGCTGTTAAGAATGTTCCAGTATTTTGGGACACTTAGCACCTGTTTGGAACAATGATTAATTAGCTGATTCCCTAATATATATTATTTCCTTTTTATTTCAAACATTCAGACAGCTCAACCAGATGTTGCTACAGTAGACCCCCGGAGTGTGGTACCTATATATCAGTGCCAATACAGAATAACTCACACAGTAAGATTAGAGCATACATAGTATATATTTTAAATATTTAGTCACAGCTAGACCACCTCTTCAACTTATGTCCTGTTATTTGTGCTTATTATCACAAGCACAAAGAAGCACTATTTTTGTCATAGCTTCAATACACTTTTTAGAATCTGTGTATTGGTCTTTTCCTTAACCTAAGGATATTTCGGGCTGTGACCCCACCGACCTTTATAAATGCAAAGTCATGTCACCCAGCAGGCATAAGGCGAGCTCTCTACAACCAGTGCTCTATAGCTTTCACCCAGATTGGATATACCAGATTACATTCCCATAACACATGTCATTATTCACAGTTTACGGTTTTTACATGGTTCATACTTCCAACTTTGAAGGAACAAAAGCAAACACTGACTTTCAGACATCTGACTGACAGTGCCTGTGACAGAGAAGCATTACCTGTATGATCCGTGTTGTTCACCGGCACGCCAGCTCTCAGTAGCTCCAACACCACTCTGTCCAACCCGCTACGTACGGCACGGATCAGAACTACAGATCCATCGGGGCCGCACCACTCTGCTGACTGTCAAAAGGACCATGCCACGGTGAATTACATCTCTGTAATAAGAATAACATGAACAAGATGGAAAACAGCACAGGACACACCTGCTGAGGAGGACTGAGAAGAGGAGGAGGCATAGCGGTTCTCTCCCAACCTCTGGGTGGCGCTAAGAGCAAGAAAATACAGGTGACTCAAAGTACATATAAATAGAAGTCTTTTCAGCATGTAAGCAGAGAATTTTCATATCTGCCTCTCACCATGTATGAAGTTATTATTGCAGCATATAATAATGCACATGGAAAGAAAAGAGAATTCAAACATTACGTGTGTACATGGATCATATAAAAAAGACATCAATATCCTCACGCTGAATGGGCCTGCAGGGCTGTGAGCCTCCACCTCGGTACTGTTTCTGCTCCTGGCTCCGGTGATCAACGATGGTTGAGTCCTCCTGTCGCCTGGTGCATCGCACACTTATATCCTCCATGGAACTCTGGGTGAAGTCAGTGTCACTTCCGATGTCCTGGTCTCTTTTGAGGGGTCTGAAATCAAAGAGAAAATCATATTTCACATACGAGTCTGCTCTGAAACATATTAACAGAAATCATTACTCACGGAAATAATTGATAAACTTATTCCAAATGATGATATTTAGGTTTATTACTCTTTTGTAAATGGCCACACAACATAAGAAATATTTTAAATTTTCATCTGATGTATGATCCAATTCAGAAAAGTTGGAAAACGAAAAAAACTTCAAAAATTATATTAAAATATGAACCTGCAACGTTTTCCAAGCCAACAGGATATTAAAACATTGCAACAATTATACCAGAAGAACTATATCTGTCTACATGACATCACTCCTACATCGACAAAACATCCTCTCACCGCATTCTAATGGCATCCTCCCCAAGTGGCTCCCTCCTTTTCTTTTTCTCTGCTTCCTTTGCTTTCTTCTTCTTCCTTAAACTGATCTTGTCTTTCTCCCTGCTCGAGCTGACCCTCTGTTCCTGTTGGGCTCCTTGCCGCGTCCAGGCCTTGGACGTACCGTTACTGTCTGTGACTGTGGACCTGTGTCTCACCCGGTTCCCGCTCTCTCTGTCTGCCACTGGCTGCCGCCTCACCCTCCTCACCACCAAGAAGGCGACCAAGGCCAGCACCAGCAGCAGGACTACTGCTATGGCAACGACAGCCCAGAGCCACACAGGGGTCGGTTCTATGGAGCACATGATAAGTCATTATAACTTCTGCACTCAATGTGCAATTACATATTCATCAGAAAAAAAATCTCTGTGAGTACATGAATAAAACGATTCACTTTCTCTTTCAATTGAATAACAAAATGTGTCCACAAATGTTTGGCTGGTGCTTTTTTTTTAGCACAGCTGACAACAAAGCGTCCTGCCATGACTGACACAACTGTGCACTTCAGTAGAGGAGAGGTTTTATTGTTTTGATTGGATGAGTTTCAAAGCTGGATGTTTGGGACAGGAGAGTCTACCTTCTACTTCGTTTGTCACCGTTTCCTCCTCTCTGCTTCCTATTTCCTCTCGTACGCCTCTAATACCAATGACTGCCTTCAGCTCTGGGAGGGCGGGGAAAAAACCAGGCTTCAGTGACACCGCAGCATGAAGGAAACTGGCTGCCTCAGTGGCATAGGGGAAGCAGGCAGAGGGCAGACGAGAGCATGGCCTGTTGTCCACTTGGAGGAAAAGGAGGGAACTGACACAGAAACGAAATGTGATGGTTACACATGGAAATGGCACAATTTTTTATAACCATATAATCTCTATTTTCAGTTTAGTTTAACAAATAGTGCACAGAGTTACACTATCTTCATTTGTCTATTCACAGTCCATATCCAAAGGCATTAATAAAGTCCTACCTAGTCTAATCTTACCGACAGACAATGCGTTACGTTTTGTTCTTGGTATATTACTGCAATAATCTGGGAATATCAAACCAAGGGAATCATAACTTGTAATGCAGCAGTGAATCGATGAGTTCCTTCTCCTGCTCCCTAACTCAGGCACCATTCTTGGCTTGAATCAAACTCAGTAGTTCTAGTTGCTGACAAAGTTCCAAATAAAATGGTGCTGATATACAGATCTGGTCAAAAGGTAGAATACACCCAACAAGCTCTGGATATAACAAACAGAACTATTTAAACCCACTCACAGAACTTAAAGGAATGTCCCATGGTTCTGTGCTACGTCCACTTCTATTTTCTCTTTTACATTAATCATTTAGATACAAATGTACATGTTTATTATTATGCAGATGATACTGTCTTCTATAGGATCGTGTTGTTGGAGCTACTTTTCTGAGTGGTTTTAAATGTCGCCTGGCTAGACTGTTTTGTCTGCAACTGCCCAACAGATTTATATATAACTACATTCACTATGTTTGACACAGTGCCAGTAACATGTGTGCACCCACCCATCTGAGTCAGCTGGATGTGCCTGAGCCAGCAGGTTGACGAGCTGTTGAGGGTCAAAGTCAAACAACTTCCTGTTAGTGGCGAGAGGGACTGAGTCTCTCAGTTTGAGTGGTGTCTTGAGGAGGACAGCAAGTGCCCACAGCAATGAACTATTGGTGAAAGTGCCACCCTTTAGTGGTAGGTTGGTGTGCAGAACCAATGTGCCTTTAGCCCACAGGGAGCTCTGGTGTGTGAAGCAGTCGCTGCCGTCCCATCCACAGGGGGCGCTGTCACATCCCCGATCACACAGCGAGTTTGCATAGTGATTGCGACAGTACGGGATGTGGCCTGGACTAAAAGCCATGACAGGGAGAGATGACAGGATGCAAACAAGGAGACAGTATTAGATATTTGAAAGAAAGGAAAATGAGATATTCAAAAGGGCATGACACAACTGGCACAAATATTCTACATACAAATACACATGGGCTAGAAACATTTTTGAAGGTTGTGACAATGAAGGTCTCTTACATGCAGTGGCCCCTGTCCTTCATGCAATCAAAGCCGTCTCTGAGACATGTGGGCTCCATACAATCTCTGTCGCATAACCCGTTCCTAAACTTGTCCTTACACTTTCTGTTTGTGGGACACAGACCCCATGGATCACCAGGCTCAGCTGAGGACACACAGATTGATTGGTACACAAAGTCGTTATGGTGCATGAGACTTGCAGACAAGCCTTAATGACAAGCAATGTGAATGGCTTTACATCACATATAACGGTATCACTCACTTGTAATTAATTTGCTAAATATACAACTGCAATATATGGGAACACCTATTGTCCATGAACCCTAGAAAATGAATCAATATGCGTTATTTCTGTTAAATGGGTATTTAATGCTACTTTACACAAAACTACAGTGCTTTAATGACACACACACTGTTTACTTTAACAGCACCAGTTCACTCGCCTACTCATTGTTTCTGACCAGTAGTAACTTTTCTTCACAATGCAGGTCAGGCCACGAAAGGTGGTTCCTGGTAAAGAACCGTTAAAGGGAACAGGAAAAGGCCCCGACATAAACAGGAAGTTTCCAAGAGAAGCGAATAGCAACAGGAAATGAAGTGGGCTGGGACTTGATAAAGGTTGAAGGTTGTCGCCTTAGCGATGGAACGTGATGGAGTTGGACAATGGGCTTGGCAGGTGTGTGTGGGACAGTGAATTAATGACAATAGAGATAAATTCATATTCATAAATTGCTCAGTTGTTTGAATGTGGGAAAATAAGTGTCGGCACTAAACAGAATTCACAATAACAATTGCATTGATTTCTTTCTTAAACTGTATAAAATTGCAAGGCTAAGATATAATTGAACTGAAATGTATTATTCAGCACTTAAAAGAATCACAGGTTGAACTATACGCTTCATTCTCGAAGATTCCTGTGACCATTAAAACAAATGTACCCTAGTGTAGCTAACTCATTTATGACTCATATATAACTTACTGAGAAAGTAACAGAAATTAGGGATCATGAACTGATTTTTTTCAAGGAAAATCCAGTACACTTGGAACTATTAGTGAGTTTCATACATGTTGAAAAGAAAGAAACTCACCCTGACACGTCCAGCTCAGTCCCAACAAAACCAACATCCTCAGAGCCAACATCTTCACAGAGGTTCCTTCCCTCTCTGTGCTCAGCCAAACACACGGCACCAGCTGTTTGTTACAGCGAACCCTTAAACTACCTCTAGTCCACAGGATTTCAGCTTCGTTAGACTGGTGGAAATCTGTAGCTTTGTGGTGCAGTTGTAACACTGCAGCTTACAAAGACCTCTGAGAAGAATTGCCCAATTCCATCTCCACCGCCACCTTCTAAACCCACCACCTAGCCCAGTGTTCACTCGCTCTTTTTTCACAGGCACTGCGGATATCTGGACAACTTCCTGCCACTGTGTAGAGAAGAATAGGAGGGCGATGACCGTTTGTAGCTCTCACTGTGTGTCAGCTTGAAAAAACAAAACCAAAAAAAAGCAGTATGTTGAATGTGAACTGTTGAAAGAGACGTTATTTTAATGTGCAATAACCCTCTCCCACCCAAAGTGTAGAGAAACATCATTCAAATGATAAGGCATCAAGACAGATTTTCACTCAGTCCACAGAGACTGGCACCATTCTTTTTGCGTTTGCTGATGTATGGTTTGGCCTTCCATCCCAAGAGGCTATGTTAGAGGCTTGGCAACTCTGGATTTTTGGCTAGATCTAATGGATATTCACTACAAGTACTCACTACTCAACAAAATTCTATTACTGCATTCCCTAGGTACGGCTGCAACTAACTTATTATGCATATATATATATATATATATATATATATATATATATATATATATATATATATATATATATATATATATATATATATATATATATATATATATATATATATATATATATATATATATATAAAACCATATCTTTCATATATATCAAAAAACCTTCCTGTGAGATATATATGTGTGTGTGTGTGTATATATATATATATATATATATATGCAGACATCTTCATATCACGATTACTACCTGTTTATTACATTAAGTTTGAATAACCCAGTCGCAGAATGAAACATCTTGCTGATGCATCATTGATTCAATATCAGAATTTTAGATTAGTCAATCAACATAACTATATGTTTACAGGAAAATGCTGTGTATTCTAGACGTCTTTACATGAAAGGAATTGTTTATGTACGTGATTTATGGGGGCTTGCAAAATATCTTACAGTTACTTTTGTATTTAAAGGTTTGCTCTTCCCCTAAAAGGGAAGGGAAAGGAAGGAGACGTCATAGCAGGGTGTCTTTTTGGAGTCCCTCTGTTATCATTATGCCAAAACACAAAGGCCCATTGCTTTATAATCTACTTTAGTAAACAGCCCATAAGGTGTTTTGCAGAATAAGGCAGCTCATACTGGCAACATTAGCTGACTTCTCATCTCATAAGGGAGGCCTAAATAACACAGGTCTAAATAAGTACTGTATGCAAAGAACATACACACTAACTTGACCTATGACATGTTCTTTTACTGGCAATGCTGATATGTGTCCGTCAGTTTGCTGTGCAAGGCTTTCTGCTTGACACTGTTTCAAAAATGTACAGTATTATACTGACAGGGCTTACTATCATGACGTCAGCATCTTAACAGTTCTATAACCAACAACTGTTTATATCCAACCTATTGCATTACAGGAAACGATCAGTAGAAGTACTGCACACATATTCAAATCACTTCTAATGAAGAAATAATGATAATCATATAATGTAAAGTATGTAACAGTATGCAACAAATGATGGAAACAGGTGATAGAGGTGATATAAAGAAAGACATTAATTAAACACCAATGATTTGTTTATTCGGCTGCATATGGTGCTGTTTCATCTTCTGACCACATGATGTCGCCGTTGCAATGATGATCTGGGATATTATACTGGATGTTATACCACTCTGGCTGTTTCCGCCAATGTGTCAGTCGTTGATTTTCATACAATTCATTGTGTCTAAGTGCTGTAAGTGTTGTAGCAGCGTGACTTTCGTTCTTCGGAGGGCTCGGTCCACCATTGTAGAACACAGTCCTGGGGCTTTCCTTTGAGAGTGACGCGGCAGAATACTTTCGCTTTCTTTTTGACATACCGGTCGGACAGCAGCGAGTTGGATGAATGGTGAAGGGTCGAATTGCTTTTCAGATATCGGAGCGATTTCAGATCCGACTCGAACGCAGCCAGCCTGTAAGTAAAATTTGAACAGGTGATTATTACCATGTTTCGTTTGTTGCATTGTTTATATTCTGTCTGAATAGCAGCAGAGTGAATGTTGAAGGTTAAATGGTAAATGGCTTTGTTTTTTTTTTTGTTTTGTGTTGTTTTTCTGCATCGAGTATGTTCCTCATATGAAGAAAATCAATGACGGAAAGAGCTATGCTGACAAAAATGAAAATGAAAGTACTGCAGCCATCTGTAAAGACACTTTATTTCAAACAAGGCACGACCGTGCAAAAGTGTATAATAGAATCAGAATCACAAATCAGAAATGCTTTTATTGCCAGGTATATACCAAGAATTTGGAATGAGGTGCTACATTCAACATCAAATGAAGATATACGAATACAGAATAAAGGATAAAAACATTCTCAAGTATAAACATTGCACACAGTAATAAAGATAAAATCAAATAAGGTAGAAAAAAGACAATAATTATAGTACTATATGCGATGTATTTAGTCCAGAGCAGGTAGGTGGGGGTGGGGCAGGTAAGGGCAGAATTATATCAGGAACAAGGAGTGAAAGAACCTGTGTGATTTGAATAACACCTCACAATTGGCCATTGAACCTCCCTGTCTCCTGTATTTGCAGAATTCCCGTATCATGCTGAAAATGAGCTACTTATCCCCAATGCTCTTTGTGTGCTTGGATGTGTGCGTGGTGCACGCCATCCACTTGGCATACAGCTCACCTCTGCTCCACTCCTATCCATTTGTCATCCTGTGGGGAGGAGGACTGATCAGGGCTGGCTCACTGCTCCTCTTCCTCTTCACCAACCCAGGAAACCTGTTGTGGATGAGAAGTTTTGCAGCGATCCAGAGCTTAGGGGTCCTTTGTTTCCATTTGCCAGTATACATCAGTCTCCTCTGGGTGCTGGGGCTGTCCATGCAGGACCAGCTGTGGGGATGGCACTCCTGGGAAAGGGTGTGTGGAGTTGTTAGTGGCAATGATTTGGTGTGAATGAGACAAACAGATAAAAGTAGATAATGATGTTGTAAATGTGCTCTGCAGCTTTTGCAGGGTTATGCTGTAACTGGTGTGGCGGGGCTCTACTGGAGTCAGTATGTGTCATCTCTTTTCATAACAACCACCCAAAAAAAGTCCAAAGAGGACACGGGAGCATCTCTGCAGAGACTGATGGGTTACCTTCTGCCGTATCTTGGACGGTTTGTTTTTGTGCTGGTTTTGGTGTGTCTCTCTTCATATGGTGAGTGAACCTGCACTTTCACTTCATCAGTGTACTGGATATATAGCGTCTGCTGTGTTTTAAGACATTGATTTATCATCTTGACTCCTGAAAAGTTTTTGGAATTAGCACTACTTGTTTGCAGTATTTCTGTTCAGTATTGTGGTTCCAGCATTAACATAGATAATCAAAAATGTCTCTCAATGTACCACATAATGTCAATTTAAAAAAAAACTGTTTCTTCCAAGGTCCACACATCCCCACTTCATATTATGTTACATATTAACAGACAAATGATGTCCATAGTGGAGATAATAATGTTTTTAATGTTATTTGTATTTCCTCAGCTTGTGATGGGATGAATAATAATGATTAATGAATAATAAATAATGTTCTGAACGCAGGTGAGATGGCAATTCCTCAGTACACAGGTCAAGTGGCTGATTGGATCACAAGTGAAGAGGCACCTGATAGATTCACAGAGGTCATTACTATCATGACAATAATGACTGTTGCCAGGTAAAAGATGTTTCATCATGCACTAGTAAGCATATTCAGATTAAGTCTTATAATCTGTACCTCCTCTATTTTTGTAAGTGCATATCAACCCTTTAATGGCATCAGACACAAATTGTCCTAAACTTTGGTATCATTTGTTATGTGTTTTGCCAGTGCTGTGCTCGAGTTTTTTTGTGACCTAGTGTACAATGTTACCATGAGTCGCATTCACACCTCGGTGCAGAGTGTGGTCTTCCAGGCTGTCCTGAAACAGGAGATAGCTTTTTTTGAAGCCACTTCAACAGGTCAGTAAACTGAACAAAAGTCTATAACTATGAATAAAACAAAGGTTTAATGTTAATGATTGATTTATTTGACAGAATTTGTGTGCGATGGCTAAAATATATATTTCAAGAACATGTAATACACTGCAATTGCTTATACTTGATCCTTATTTCAGGTCAGCTGGTGTCCCGTATAACCACAGATACCAACGATATGAGCGAGGCACTGAGTGAGAAACTAAGTCTGGTGATGTGGTACACAGCGCGTTTTGTCTTCCTCCTATTTTTCATGCTGAGCCAGTCGTGGAAAATGACGCTGCTTACTTGCATGGGGCTACCAATTATTTGGTTCATACCTCAGCTCACCGGACACTTCCACCAGGTGATGCGTGCTAAATAACACTCCAAGATATTTGACTTTTGCAAGAAAATATAATAGTCTTTTATAATAAATCCAGTACAGTGTCAGAGTTATAGGTTTATTATGTTTATTATATAAGACCAAGGATTCATGACTTGGCAGTGTCACCAGTGACTTCAACACACCGCATCAAATTGCTGCTCATTGTGTCGACTTACCAGCCTGTACATGGCAAAATCTTGTTACGCCTAACCTAACCGCCCCTAACCTAATGTTTTTAACCCTCCTACGTGCCTCCATACCTTACTCAAAACACTACAGCAAAACAGCGGCATCATTCATTCATTCATTCATTCATCATCTCACGTTTGCTCTGGTTAACGGTCGCAGTTGTGCCATAGCTAATCCCAGCTGTCAACAGGCGAACGCTAGGGTACACCCTGAACGAGTCACCAGCACAGCAGCATATTAAGCACAATCATGCATCGTTATTGCATCCTGCTGAGACTTTAAACTGTGAATCTTTTGTCCACACATTGTCACATAGACAATTTGCCTAAATTTGTGTTTCTTTACCTCTTTTAGACCATTTCTAAAGAGATTCACGACTCACTGGCAAAAGCCAACCAGGTGGCCACAGAAACCTTTTCCAGCATTAAGACAGTGAAGAGCTTTGCCAATGAAGATGGTGAGACAGAACGCTACAGTAAGCAAATGGACGAGACGTATGCCCTTAATAGAAAGGAAGCAACAGCCTATGCAGCCTCCACCTGGACCCAGAGTGTGAGTTGAATAGTGATCTGGGTGATGGCAGCATATACTGTAAATACATGGTTGTCTTTTTCTTAGCATGATCTTTGAATGAAGCTACAACTTGATCAAAGGTTCTTTGTGATGAGTTTTTATCGTGTTTAGTAAATCCTTATTCATGTCCATTCAGACAACCACCTTGGCTTTGAAGGTGTGTATTCTGTACTATGGTGGGACGCTTGTGACCAGAGGGGCTGTTAGCAGTGGTGACTTGGTCTCCTTCATCCTCTACGAACTACAGTTTGCCTCTGCTGTTGAGGTTGGCCGCATGCTATGCAAATAGAAATATTTTGTTTTGTTGAACACCAAGTAAAGGGGCCCTTGTTCTGCCACCAGAGCGTCATGAGTTGTTACCCAGAAGTGAAGAAGGCAATCGGTTCCTCTGAGAAGATCTTTGAGTATTTGGATCGGAAACCTCAAGTACCTGAAGAGGGGACCCTGGCCCCTGAACACTTTGAGGGACACGTTCAATTTAAGAATGTTAAATTTTCGTACTCTCCTGGCAAAACCAATGAGGTGCTCAAGGTAGGTCATATGTTTTATATGCATTTAAGTGTAGATCATTGGCTGTGTCCAAAAAAACTATCATTCACTCCACAGGGGGTACAACATAAATATTGTATATATTCGTTGATAATTACATCTCTGACATCATTCCTTATTCCTTATTCTACCAGGATGTATCTCTGGAGATAAAGCCAGGCCAGATCACAGCTCTTGTGGGGTTAAACAGATCTGGGAAGTCCACTTGTGTGAAGCTGCTAGAGAGGTTTTATCAGCCCCAAGGAGGAGACATCTTTCTGGATGGGCAGCCACTGAAAAGCTACACAAACCTGTACCTTCATGAGAAGGTTGGTGATTCGGTAATATTAAGTTTTCCGGTAAAATGCTCCAAAGGCCGTTAACACAATTCTATCAGATTTATCAGAGGGTATCCTGAGGGGCAGAGGCTGTATTGAAACATTATACAAACAACTATCTGATGAATTGAGAAAATAAATCAATGATGAAATCAATGTTTTTCTGACTATAGATTGCTGTGGTGAGCCAAGATTGTTTGTTGTTTGCTCGCTCTGTGAGGGAGAACATCAAGTATGGCTCCAAGGATGCGTCTGATGAGGACATGTACAAAGCAGCGAAGCTGGCTAGCGCTCACGAGTTCATCATGGACCTGTCAAATGGCTATGACACAGGTCTGGTCCAGCCACTAAGCATGTGACAAAGTTGTCCCATGAAAGTGTTTGCTTGATGACATAATGAATGCCTTAGATGATATATCTGGGACAATGCACATAAGTATACTATTTGCTCCTCTGTTGGATAGATGCTGGGGAGAAGGGCGGACAGGTGTCTGGAGGCCAGAAGCAGCGTATTGCCATTGCTAGAGCTCTGATTAGATGTCCCAAAATCTTGATATTGGACAATGCCACCAGTGACTTGGATGCAGAAAATGAACATCAGGTAGTAAATTGCTTATTGAATGTTTATTATTTGCTCTTGTTCTGAAGCGCTTTGTTACACTTTCTCACGACCACGGTCAATAGGTCCACCAGGCTTTGTTGAAGCAAGCAAACAGCTGCTCTTTGCTCTTGATTTCCAACAAGATGAGTGTCGTCGAGAAGGCGCATCACATAATTGTCCTCAACAACGGGTTGGTGCAGGAGGAGGGCTGTCATGAAGAACTACTGAGAAAAGGCGGCCTGTACACAGAACTGGTGCAAAAGCAGAACATGGACTTTCATTGACGGAGTAGAGCAGTGATAGATACTGACTTGCTGGTGTTGAGTTGAGTGTCAAGAAATTTGTCATTTAAGGTGAGGACTCGAAAATCCAGCAGAGTATGGGATGGAAAGAAAACTTTTTCTGTGAGAGAACACTGTGTGCATGGAGACTAAATATTCTATTTCCAGTTTCGTTTGTCATTGAGTGACTAAGTGGGCAGGCTTGATTGTTGAATTAACCATTGATGTTGATGTGATTTCCCTCTATATTTGGTATATTTGCTTTTTTGCCTTTATTTCTTTACATTGTTAGTTAATAAATACTACCTATTAACTCGTCGCTGCTTGCTGATGGTGTGCATATAACCACAAAACGAATTACATTACATTACATTGACAGACGAAGCAAAGGATCTCCGTCCTCTGGCATGATGGAGGCAGTTGTCAACAGGCACTGAAAGACTTTCAAAATGGTGCTGTTTAGGGTTCCGTGGGAGTGTGTGTGTGTCAGTTTACATTTGATTTTAACCAGCATGATGACCGTGGAAGAGGAATGCTCTATTACTCTATTCTATTATTTATCACTTTGACAGGATCTGTTGTGTCTCGTTGTTAGACTTGAACTAGCAAGTTACACTTTGTAAAACAATAATGTTTCAGAATTGGCTTTTGACGTACTTTATTAGGCATACGCTTCTGCCACAACAGACTGCACCAGTTGATCAATGATGACATGTCAAGATGAACTACGGAGTCAATCTAACCATCCTAAATTTATGCTAAACATCATTTACATATTATACGCGTCTATGCCGAAGGTTAACGATATACTACAGGATCCATGTACTATTCAGGGGATTCTGACCCCAAGTATCCACCGTAATCAGAACCTTCAACTTTTTCTGACCAGCTACATTAAAATGTCTGAAATACAGTAAATGCATGTAATTGGGAGAATGCCTTCAGAATCCTGCAGGACCAGTATTGCCAGGTGTATGGTAATTATAATTGTACGATAATTTGGCCCTCTGTACGATGCATAGACCAAATATACTTGAATTACTCAGTGGGTGTATAGTTGTAACAGTCAGGCGATCGATACAGTTACTGCTTTATACATCGGCGTCATCGGTCATGTGACTTTTTGCACACCAAAGCAAGCTTTGAAGTAGTGGTTCACATAACGCTGCTCCCACTTTTAAAAGACACAGAAGCTTGTATCGGAGCAACAGTGTCAGGCGGCCATCACTCGTCACACCAGACGTCGTCGACACAAGCCTCGATATGCGCTTCACAAAACCCTTAGTCACGGAGGGATACATCCCTGTTGTCATTTTTGTTCTGATGGGTGTGCGATAATTTCCCTCAAAATATGATAATTGTGAGTCTCTGGTACGGTACATTTCCCACCTGGCGACACTGCAAGATCTGCAAGGCGTTCAGTTTAGAGATTTAAGACTGCTTGCAAATCGGTGACGCGATACCCCTCGAGTGCAAATTAACATGATGCAGATAAAACAAGCACCCTATTCCACCACGCCATATCAACACTGCGTTCACAGGTAAGAGAGTTTGATTTCTACGAGGCAATAATCTCAAATATGAGACGGTTAGCACAATCTGCAGCACCTGCCTGCCGCCATTGTTCCTCAATCAAAACAAAGTACAAGATGTTCTGAGTGGGGAGAGTTGGGTGTATACGTTGTTGAGTGACAAAGGTTTTAGCCAATCAGTGGGCAGTCTCAGATATAACGTGACAGGAAAAATGCGTCACTGCCACGTGGTGGGTTTATATACGGTTAAGCGGAAGCGTTAAGGCGCCATTTCATTGCGGAGCTGCTCAGTGTCACTTTTGGTGGAAACCCTACATCAATAGTGGTAGTATAATTGGATTGTAATATCACTCCGCCTTAAGCCCAATGGAAGCGGCCCTCATTCCACCTCACGAAAGGTAACGTCAGCTGTGTTTCTGACCGATGCTTGTCGACAGAGAATTGCCGGCTTTGGATTGCATCTGACCTGCTCTGTCGTTAGAATGACGGCGCTCCGTTACAGCTTGTCGGTAAATGGTTCGGCTTGTACACTGATACATTAGAGAAGACTATCTCAGCATGACCTACTTTAATTCTAGATACGTTTGTGGACTCGTAACGCGAAGACTTAAGCTTTTGGAAATTTGCATGTTGGAGCTGCCACTGAACTGCAAGTGACAGTAGCAACTCCGCTCCCTGGGTCAGCCTGCTGCCTCCGGCCGGCTTTCTGTCAATCGGGTCATTCATCGTGTAGGCGCCCAACTAGCACTTATCTAGACACTCTGTTACGAAACTAACAATGAACATCAAGTCCAATGTGCTTCCGAATAACACATTTTATTATTTAGAAACACCTAGCATTGACATACTGTTGATTCAATGAGGCGTTGTTGCAGTCCAGTGATGCTAGCTGTTAGCTTAGCCATAAACTCAGAGCAGCTGTTGTTGTTGTTGGTGCTGCGGCAAAATGACTGCAATGGTCTGCCAGGACGCTACTGTGAAAAGATGAAACAATATCAGTAAAAGCTGCGTTTTGCATTTTTATGGACAAAAAAAATGCTACCCATCATTCTTCTCCGTCATTGTGAGGCAGTGTTTACAAACACTGAGGGCGGGGCGTCCGCGCCACGCGACCTCCAGCTGCTGGCTGTAAAACCGACGGTCTCACGTATTTTTTCCAGCGTTTAGCGAATAAAGTAAAGATATGCTTTGTTACTAATGGCATTATTAGTGAACCATTACCTAGTTGTAGAAGAAGATACGTTACTCTTAAACTCCAAATATCACTCCTATGCTAGTGTTGCACTCAGCGTATTGCAAATGCTGGAGAAACTTTGTGCAATCCAAATATTTCAGTAAAGCTGTATCTTTCACATTTGCACATAAAATTGCAATAGAAATGCAGCTATTCGTGCAAATGTGTTCTCTGCTACAGGCACTTTTTATTTTGTCATGAAAACACCAAAAAACATAACCATAGGCCATTATTTATGTACAATTACACTGCACATTTTATTACATGAAAAGTCCTGAACATGTCTGTGAAGGTTCTCAGTCATCCAGGTCATGGTATGTTCATCATGGAAGCTTCTTCAATTCTCAGTCCCAGAACTCATCCCAGAAGCTTCTTCAGTTCTGGGACGGAGAACTGAAGAAGCTTCTCGGATGAGTGGCCAAACGTCTTCAAGTAAACTAGAAGTCCAGTTGCCTACAATTTAACCCAGCAAGAAAAGGCCAGAACGTTGGTGTGGTTTATCAAATCAAATTTAGTTATAACGCACATTAAAAAAAACAGCACATGTTGACCAAAGTGATGAAGTTTAAAATTTGAAAGCATACAGAAGTTGGGACACATGGTATCTCTGTTGTTGAGACATATTTTGTGTTACTGTTTTTGCTTTAGCTTATTTAGGCCTTTTTACAGTTGCAGTGTGTCAGTTGGGCAGACACTGGTCCTGAACTCTGAACCATTTGAATCTTGCTTAATCCCCACACAGATTTTCTGATGCTTCATAGTTTGTTATTGGTTGCACATTTTCTTCCACTCTGTTTATGGTAGTGAGACTGGATTTATTTATTTTCCTGCAGTCTGAATGTGAACTAAATTCAGTTGTTCTTGTATGTTTTTTTCCCTGTTTATCTTTATCCCATCTGTTGTACTCCTTTTTTCCATTCAAGCTCTCTGGTTGGGCTTTCCAGTGGCGGGATGGACCAACACACCAGCACGAGCAAGCGCATCCGCAAGCCTTCCCTGCTGTATGAGGACTTCGAGAGCCCCTCTCTGCCACACACCGTGCCCCAGCCCCCCCCTA
>CAAKHB010007002.1:225437-257244 GCA_901007665.1 Aeoliscus strigatus
CGCGGCCCCCCCCCGTGCCCCCCCCCCCCCCTCCCCCGCCACAGCCCCCAGTGAAGGATCCGTCTCGGTTAGGCCGCATGACCAATCAGCTGCAGTATCTCCAGAAGACGCTGATGAAGTGCCTGTGGAGGCATCATTTTGCCTGGCCATTTCATGAGCCTGTGGATGCTTACAGGCTCAACCTACCTGTGGGTTCACCACTTCAGCTAAAACACTGCTTTCGTATTCATTTTGTTGAGTTGTAGATTGTTTCTGCAACACTTCAGCTGATGCTAATCAAAATTGTTTTTTGGTTGATTGTAAGTTAATGCAAACAATTTGTCTTGCTCTCTGTACTCTCCATATGTCATTTAGGACTATCATAAAATTATCAAACAACCCATGGACATGGGTACTATCAAGAAGCGCCTGGAAAACAGCTACTACCGCAGTGCAAGTGAGTGCATACAGGACTTCAACACAATGTTCACCAACTGCTACATCTACAACAAGGTAGGTTAAATGATGAAAACATGTTCATTTACTGTCAGAATAACATTGGGTTATCAAAGACACTAGATCAAAAACACTAGATTACAAGAGCAATATGGCATGGGGAAATTCATTCCTTTGAAAAGAATATAAATCTGACACACACTGTTTTATTCTTCATCATGGCAAAAGGTGCAGGGCCAGAAACATCTAAACCTCCATATTCTTCAAAGAGAAACTGAAAGGAATTATAAATCTCATGCTTTAGAAAAGAATGATGTGCTGACCTGCATACTTCACAGTAAAAGCAGTTGTCGAGATGCAACAGGAAAAATGAAAATGTCAACTTTGCAAAACATGATAGCGTCTGTTATGATCCCATGTTGCTGCTAGAAATTGACAGTTGTATTTATTTTCCTTATGTAATGAATGTTTTTTTTATGTTGCAACCATGCAACCATTTTAACTACAACTACTATAAATGCCCTGGATCTTATTAAAGTACTGTAATTTATATCACATTTTCACCTTTTAGA
The DNA here is from genome assembly GCA_901007665.1 of Aeoliscus strigatus. Lineage (NCBI taxonomy): Eukaryota > Metazoa > Chordata > Actinopteri > Syngnathiformes > Centriscidae > Aeoliscus > Aeoliscus strigatus. The sequence continues at coordinate 226,445 of CAAKHB010007002.1, forward strand.
ATCAGTCAAGCCTCTTTATAAGGGTTTTTGGGCAGTTTTTCCTCACCATGAGTGTGGATTGTGAATTGTACAGACTGTAAAGTCCACCGAGGCAATTGTAATAGTGATGTTGGGATATAAAAATAAAATTTAATTGAATTGAACTAAGCATTTCAGTAGTAGTAAATAAAGTACTCTCAGCTGCCATGACTGAAATATGCTGGGTGCTAATATGTTGATATCCTGTGTTTTTGGGCAGCCGACAGATGACATTGTGCTGATGGCCCAGTCCCTGGAGAAGATCTTTCTCCAGAAAGTGGCCCAGATGCCTCAGGATGAAATTGAGTTGCCCCCTCCCACACCTCGAAACAAGAACAACAGAGGAAGAGGCCGCAAATCCACCTGTGAGCTGAAATTTCTGTCAGGGGGCTTTCAACAGAGGGTGTGTTCAACTACATTTAACTCTGTTCTATTCTGATATCTTTCAGCGTCAAGAGCTCAACAGGTGCCAGCAGTGTCACAGTCTGCGTACTCCCCTTCTTCCTCGGACACTGGAGATTCAATGCTGGCTAACTCTCCCCAGACTGTGTTGACCAAAAGTCTGCCTCCTGCAAACATCATGGGCTTACCCCCTACGCAACCCAAAACCAAGGTACAGACAGTGGAAGGGGAACGGGACTATAAAGGAATGGGAATATAAATCATTTGTATTTCAGTTTGTATAGAAACACCTCATCATTAGCTTCATTGAAATATACTGTGGGTAATGTTGACAAGCTTTTGTATTTGTAGAAAAAAGGCGTGAAGCGTAAGGCAGACACGACCACCCCCTCCACCATGGGCTTGACTGTAGGCATGTCAGCAGCAACTCACATGGTGGGCTTAGGGAAGGGAGGCCATGGTGGCCAGGTCCACGACTCCTCCATGCACGGCGTCTCGTCCATGGGAGGCATGACTCTAGACACTCCGCCTGGGATGGGTTTGGTAAGGAGCCCGGGGGGCCCTGTCCTTCTCCAACCAATGATGTCCAACACAGGACGCAGAGTGGGCAGCGGGCGCCCCATCAAACCCCCCAAGAAGGACTTGCCCGATTCTGTTCAGCCTCAAACCTCGAGGAAGAGCAAACTCAACCCGCAGCTGAGGTACTGCAGCGGACTGCTGAAGGACATGTTGTCAAAGAAACATGCTGCGTACGCCTGGCCTTTCTACACGCCTGTGGATGCAGCTGCACTGGGGCTTCATGACTATCATGAGATCATCAAGTGTCCCATGGACCTCAGCACCATCAAGGTGATGCTGCAAGCTTTGTTTATATGGGATGATAACACACTTTTGCTCTTTCTTGTACATTTCTAGCAAATGTGAGCTTTGGGTCTTCTAAGTAAACCTGAGACAAATAATTGGTTGAAGTACTAATATACTACTTTTGCCAACTCTTCATCAGAGGAAGATGGACTGCCGTGAATACAGGGATGCTCAGCAATTTGCAAGCGACATCAGACTAATGTTCTCAAACTGCTACAAGTACAACCCACCTGATCACGATGTCGTGGGCATGGCACGGAAGCTGCAGGTGAAACTCATGAACACCAGACCTTTTCTTGTCTCACTAGAAACATCCAACATTCCAATTTATGTCCTCCCAGGATGTGTTTGAGTTCAGTTTTGCCAAGATGCCAGATGAGCCACACATGGATCACACAGCCACGTCCATGAGTGGCCACCCAACATCCTCGTCTTCCTCTTCCTCGTCCTCCTCGTCCTCCTCGTCCTCCACCTCAGAGAGTGAACCCAGCAGTGAGAGTGAGGAGAGCGAGAGCAGCCCGAGCTCAGACAGCGAAGAGGAGCGTGCTCACCGCTTGGCTGAGTTGCAGGACCAGGTGTGCACACAGGTAAGACTTCTTTATCCACTTGTCCTTCACTTATCCTAGTTGCAAAAGGGCAAAAAATACAATGAAAAATGAAGATATCAGGTGGAACTTTAGAATGAAACTGATGGCAGTCACGCTAAATCACTTTTCCTCATCAACTAAAATTGTTGATCATTACTGCTGTCATGCTAATGAAAAAGGAAGAAGGAAACGGGACTCTTACTCAATTTCACCAGATGGAGCTGGCGTGTCCATAACATGGTGAAAACAAAGAAGCACGGCACCAAACAACTCAACACAGTCCCGACTCTCTCAGACTGCCATTTAATAAACAAATCCAACTGTCCACATCCCAGCAAAAGTCCAAGTCCAAACAAAAAAAGAGATTGGAAAGGAAAAAAAATCCCACAAATCAATAAACTGTTAAACTGTTAATAACTGTTAATGCTGCTCCCAGGAGTTTTTTTTTCCTCCTTCGTTATTCATCTCAGGGTCAACATGAAGGACACCACGTGTTGCCTCCAGCCTTCCTCTTCCTTCCTTTTCTCGAAAAGTCACCAAAAAACCTGTGATCAGTAACTTAGCTAATGAAACAAAATCCACACATAGCAACATAATTAATGAAAACAATGCTACCTTATCATTATTAATAGTGAAGACATGTGAAATGGTGTTTTTGCATAGATTCTTGACAAACTGTAGATATAAAACACGTTTTTTCTTTACAGCTCCGAGCCGTGCACGAACAGCTGGCCGCCCTCTCCCAAGGCCCGATTGTCAAACCCAAGAAGAAGAAAGAGAAGAAGGACAAAAAGGAGAAGAAGAAAAAGAAGAAGCTGGAGAAGCGAAGTCGAGGGGGCAGAAGCCGAGCCGGCTCTGAAGAATGGAAGATGCCTGCCAACGTACTGAAGACCAAGTCTGCAAGAGCAGGTGGCTCCCAGGCCAAGAAAGGCCAGGGGAAGAAGAGTAACAAGAACAGCAAGTGAGTAGCAAACCTCAGTCCTCCCTCTGCCTGCTCTCCTACAACTCCAGACTGCTGAGGGTAATGGCATCTCTTCCCTTTCATGCTCTAGGGCTGCGAAGAAGCCATTCTACCCCCCACTGGCCACTTCCATGCTGCCGCACTATGATTCTGAGGAAGAGGAGGAGATTGTTCCCATGTCATATGATGAGAAACGCCAGCTGAGCCTTGACATTAATAAGCTGCCAGGGGAGAAGCTTGGTCGTGTGGTTCATATTATCCAGTCTAGGGAGCCCTCACTGAGGGACACCAACCCCGAGGAGATAGAAATTGACTTTGAAACACTCAAGCCGTCGACGCTGAAAGAGCTGGAGAGGTATGTGATGACCTGCTTGAGGAAGAAGCCTCGGAAGCCCTACACTGACCAAGGTAGGTGAAATACGGTGTTTCTTTGGGGATGTAACCTGGCACTTGGCCACAACTGAATGTTGGCGGTGTGACGCTCCGACCAATCTGTTTAATCTGGATTTATGCTTCTGTGTTGAACTGACGTGGACCCTACACCGTACTGTACACAGGCACCCTATATGGTAGTTTGTTTTTCTGCGTATGTCTGCAGTAACTCCAAGAAGATCGGTATATTATTCCACTTGGGTCAAAAATCACCTTTTAGACAGTTCTATTTTCCCGGCAAAGACAGAAGTGCCGCTCTGGGAAAGTAACGTAATGCAGTCCAATCACAGTTGTTGCGACCTGCTGAGGGCTGCGTTGCGTAGTTACATTTCTGGAGAGCTGCATGTCAAAGTTCACCTCACCCTATGCTGTATGCAATGCTGTGATGGGGACCCTATGTCATAGGTATGCCACTGATTTGAGGCAGAGGCATAAATCACTCGGGTGGCTAATTCTCCTTCACATTATATTAGGATGTCATTTGGGCGTGTATGACTTTGAGATATTGCATGGTTCGCTTCCATTATCTATGACTTCTCACACCTAATGACTCCCAACATTATCAGTAATTTTGCTGCAATTCCACATTAAGAGACATTTTGCTGCAGTACTGTGTAATTACAGAAACCACATTGTTACTCCTTGACTTGCAGCAGGAAAGAAAGGCAGTAGTGGCAAATCTAAAGAGGAGCTGACTCTGGAGAAGAGAAGGGAGCTGGAGAGGAGGCTGCAAGACGTCAGTGGACAACTCAATTCTGTCAAGAAGCCCACCAAACCTAAAGGTGAGTTGGTTTTCCCTCTGGTATGTTTACACTGTATGTGTAGATCAACCTGATTTAACAAGATGAATTAATAGCTCTATTAATATCTATTCACCATTTACTGTTCCCCTCAGCGGAAAAGCCCAGTGCTGCAGAGACTCATGCCCAGCCCTCTCGTCTGAGCGGCAGCAGCTCCAGCTCAGACTCCTCGTCCTCGTCCTCGTCCTCCTCCTCATCCTCAGACACTAGTGACTCAGACTCTGGTTGAGTTTGTTAGCACTGGCAAAGAAAAAGGAAGTACTCAACTAAACTCAGGGACTTGGGCTGGCCCAGGACACCACACACCCTGAAACAGTTGCAGCCTCAGACGTTACCAGTGAGAACTCCCACGTGAACTAAATGTTTTTGAATGTTCGATTGTGAGATGCAGTGAAACATTTCTGTGGACAAGTGCAGAACCCAAACACTAATGCCTTGGTTTCTCCTGCCTCCCTTTGTAAATACATGTACAAACTAATGATTCTTTTATAAAGAAGTATTTTATGGTGATCCCCCAAAGAGGGAAATGGAGTATTAAGCATGTTTGGGGGGGGGGGGGGGGTCTTACTCCAAATCTCCTTTGGCTGGCCTTATGCTGTTTCCTCTCTAGTGAGGCAATCAAGAGTATTTATATTTATTTTTCTCCTCCCACATCGCCTCCGCTCTGCTTTCCTAAAATAAGACCCTCCTGTCACACTTTTTAGATCGACCCCTAGACTCAGCCTTAATGATCCAGATTGTTACTGATGGTAAGTTTATTTGCAACAGTGCTGTATATTGTTAAATGACCTGGGCCTCTGACAGGAAATGCTAGCAAACCACATTCAAGTCAAAATGGATTGTGGTTTCTGTGCTTGATTGTTCCTCTTTCTGTACAGATGTTCTAGTACAGATCAGAAACCTACATCAGTTACAAACTTAAGATAAAAAAATCTGTTCATTGGGTTTTGACTTTTGATTGCACTAACCTAAACAACTTTCTAGTCTCATTGTCGGTAGTATGCTAGCTTTTTACATGAAACGTGTATCTAAGAGCATTCCACATTTCTGACCTGAACTTCTGTCTTACTGCTCCTCGAATGTTTTTGTTGCATTCAAAAACTGTGTTCTGTCAATTGGCAAATTAAACTAAGACCTCATAGGCCTGGTTGTAAATGTTCATTTGAAAAAAGATATGCTTGTATATACCTACACTGTATTTACAGTTGCAAAAAAATTGTATTTCTGCTCTTCTGTCTGTCTTTTCCCAGTTGTTTTGTGTCCATTTTTACATGCGATTGAAACTCATTCCAGTCTTTGTTGTTCCATTGCTGCCTCTGGTCAGGCAGGTGTCTGCCTCTTAGAGGCACCCGTTCATTTGACAGTTTTGATTATTAAAATGTCTTCTGTTGAAGGAAGTTTAGCGTTGTCCTACTTCAGGTTGATAAACTTGACAACTGGTTAAACATGCATTTTAGCCATTCAGCCATTGGTCCAAACTCTATCTAATCTAACATTATTGCGCAGTGAAATAAAAATAACCTGGGTTCAATAAATCACTACAATAAGAATGACCGTGAATAAGATTACACTATTCTACAAAAAATATAGTTAAAACATACTACAATGTGATCTTCACTTTCCTCCAGTAGGTGGCAGCAGCTTATCAGAATGATTGATTATCACAATGGCACGCTTGTTGATTAATGGGGTCTGTGACCTTTTGGAGTTTTTATCCTCTGTCTTATTATCAGCATTTATTTATTTTTTGTTGTGATTTAAAAAATGCACAATGGATCAGACCAGCTGACACGAGTCAACATGTTGATGTTCTGATTCATGAATCAGGTCAAGGAAGAATACTACATTATTGTAGGTATGGGTGTCAGCTTGGTTTGAAATGTGGGTACAGAGACCATGCAACTGTGTTGTGGAAAAGTACCATGACTGCAAGACTCCCCTATCGTCATCATAGTTGCATAGTCGCATTATAAAAAAAAATCCACCTAAATCAGCGCCTATGATTGAACTCTGAACAAATTAACTTTGTTATTCTGATTAGATGAGTTTCATCCTGTGGTTCATACTAAGGAAGTTATCATTTCTGGGTCGCGGTTGTGCTTGTGCCGATTCTAGCTGTTAACAAGTGGGACGTCAGGGTACAACCTGGACGAGTCACCAGCTCATGCCAGGGCTACATGACAGACACGGAACCATTCACACACACATTCACATCTATGGGCATTCATTCATTCATTCATTCATTCATTGGCCTTCCGCTTACTAGTCGTGGGTGTGCTGGAGTCGATCCCAGCTGTCAATGGGTGGATGTCAGGATACGCCGAAGACCAAGAACAGACAACCATTCACACTCACATTCATACCTAAAGCAATTAAGAGTGACCAATTGACCTCAGCATGCTTTTGGAGGTGGGAGAAAGAGAGAACACAGAGAGAACCCACGCAGCCACAGGTAGAGCATGCAAACTATATACAGAAAGTGCCCAGGCCAGAAAGCGAACCTGGGACCTTCTTGCTATGAGGCAACAGTGCTAAGCACTGCATCTCTGTGTTGTCTCATCTGAGATAGTTTAGAACACTTATTATTCCGTTGTGCAGAATATGCAGGGGTAAAAAAAAAAAAAAAGATGTTTAGATAGTGATCATGGGAATGTATTCAGCCTTCAGTCAGCATTTGTAATAAATCAAAATTTTAGAGCAAGGATAACCGATAAATGCTCATAAAATATATTTAAAGTGGCTCCATATGATGTTCTTTTTTTAAACCAGCAAGCCAGTATTAATACATGCTCTATTTATTCAGTTTGAGAAATCCCACAATCTATAATAAACATTAGCTCAGGTTGCCTGGCTGGTAGATAACATGGTGTCAGTTTGGCACCAGAGGGTTTCCTATTTGCTGCAGTTGGTTTGGTCACGTAAGGTCAGACAAACAGACAGACAGACAGATAGACACACACACACACACACACACACACACACGTACATTTTTCCTCTTTTACATGTAGTGCGTTTATGCCTTTCATTTTGTTGGTAACTGTTATGTAATTGCAATCTTACACTGCCAGCTGTGTCACTGTCATGGAACGCTGCATCTCCATTGTATGTGATCATTGGTGCAGACAATGTCTCCAAGATAAAAAATAACATAGTACTTCCCACTTGTGGGTTTAATAGAAGGACAATGCAAATGCTCCAAGGTGACTCTGTTCACTGCTGGACTTACTTTGCTTATTTTCACAGTGATCAATGTGATTCTTCCACATTTTAATAAAGCAGTGCATGCAGTTCCAGAGAGATGAGTTGCATAGATTGCATACTCTGAAAATGAAATACATTGCAGATTTAAAGGTCACTTTGTTGAGTGAGCCTGCTTAGGCCAGACTACATTCAGGGTTGTGAAAATGGGGGATGAAAGTGATTTAATGGTAAATTCCAGAGTCCAGTTGCCTGCTTTTCTGGCTTCCTCCTCCTTGACACACTGAGTTGGTCTGCTCTAGAAAATACGGAGTTGTCAGGGTTTGATGTGACTGACGTGATAAGTTTTCATTAGAACTATGTGTGATGTTGTGCTGTGCTAATATAAAGTATTTACATCAAATTAAGAGGCACGTACAATTTTTAGTCTGCTCTTTTTTTTGGTTTTGGATGCTGTTGTTCAGGACTCAAGACTGGGTTGAGAGGCTGTTCTCTCCCATTGCTGTGTACAGTGTGACGAGTCATGTTGTCTGAGGTGCCTGGTGGTTGACAGACCCCCAGGCTGCACTGAGCAGGAGCAAAGGAATACATCTAAGAGAGGAGAAATAATCAGAAAAGTTTGTTTGCTGTGCTTACTGAGGTATTTTGAGACTTGAATTTACTCATGTGGGCGACATGAGTGACCCGTAACGGGAGCAAGTGGGAGAAGAGGAATGAACGAATATGCTCATGTCCACTGGCAGGCACATTTCTAAGACTGATTCTTAAAATTTTCACCTCTGTGAGAAGATGGTTCGAGATAAGGCTGGGGAAATGTAAGGAAAGGATTTAGAAGGTCGAAACTCTTGTGTGCTCTGGATAACACCTCGGGTTGTATGTTTGATCTATTGGCAGACAATGTCATAGTATAAGTCCAAATACAAGATAACAGAACTGATATCACCACAGCAAAGACATGCTGAGCTTAACTCAAATGCCCTTTTCGGACACCAGCTGCTGATTCTCATGGCACCTTGCACTTTTGCAAATGATTCATCCTGACTAAACAGGGACAATATAAACACTTGAACACTGAATTCCTTCTTCCTTGGAGTGAAACGCTGTCTCACTGCTGTCAAAATGGTAAGACTGTTCGCTGCTGTCCTGGCTGCCTTGTTGGGTGTGCTGTCCCTGGGGTCATGTCAGGAGAAAGTCTACCTGGAGCGAGCCGGAAGGACCTACACCGACAGACCTTTCAGATCTATGCTGACTGTGAGCAACGGAGAGAGGTTTGGAAACTGGACCTGGTCTGAGATGTGTCCAGACTACTTTTTTGCTGTTGGATTCAGTCTCAGGGTAAACAACAAACTGATTATGTCTACAGACCCAACTCAACAAAAGCTGGTTGAAGTTACTTCTGGGAAACGTGCTCTGCTTCCTTAGGTGGAGCCCAAACAGTACGCAGTGGATGACACCGCTCTGAACGGGATCCGTCTCGTCTGCGCCAAAGACGAGGACAGAAACTTCCTTTATTCTGTTGAGTCGCACACTGGCTAGTAAGTACCAGTGTGTACAATCTATAAATAGGGCGTCTTCTGGAGGGAGAAACAAAATGGTCACATACCCTAAAACTAAAATCCCGCAGGCACAAATTCAAGAACGCTGGAGGTAAGGATAGTCTAGTGCAGCAACAGAAGATGGAGAGGAAGACACATTTTTCCTTGACAAATCTAAACTCTGGCAAACCTTCCTCTTTTCTAGTTGACCTGTCTATTTTCCCGGAATAGGGTCAATATGTCCCTGTTGCTTCCAGGCGTTGTATTTTAGCAGCACTTTGTAGTAGCAAATCAATGATGTACATATCAATAGACACTTTCCTTCAACCTCTTTGATGATCCCAGGTGGGTTTAAATATGCAGCAGTTTCCTGCTGAGGACAGATCTGTCCTGTGAAACAATACAGATGCAAAGTATTTCTAAGGCAACAGGAAAAGTGAGTTGGGCTGCGTTGTTCTGAAGGGCAGAAAAGCACAGATTCTTGACATTAAAATGATCTTTCTGCAATCTTTTCCTTGTCTCTTACCCGTGTCTCTTTCTGCTCTCTCCAGCTTTGGCGAGTGGTCTCGTGTTCAGTTCTGCCCCACTGGTGTGCTCACCTCTTTCCAACTTCGTGTAGATCCCCATCGGGGTATTTTGGGAGACGACACAGCTGCTAACAACATCAGGTTCCGCTGCAGTGGCAACATCAAGCTGGACGGGCCTGGCATGCACTGGGGAGAGTTTGGCCCCTGGAGCGAGGAGTGTACCTTTGGAGGAATCTGCGGCATCGAGACCAAGATGGAGTCACACCAGCGTGGCCTCGACGACTCCACCCTGAATGATGTGCGCTTCCATTGCTGTGATTCCCAGGTATGATAATGAATATGACATAATAAGACATTTTTTAAGTGAAGACCAGGGAAAGCCAAACCAAAACACCAGAAAATGTGAAAATAACTGCAAGTGAAAGTTGCAGTCCTTAACAAATGAACTGCAATGAGAGGAAAGAAAATTCAAAACAGAGAACATAGCATGATCAATGCAGAAATGTAAGCTCACCAGCTGGAAAGGCCTGGATTTAAGGTGGCTATTATCAACCTTACTATTAGGCAATGAAGAAGGTCATCTTTTTCTCCTGCTCACTTCAAGATTATTATTGATCATGGTCTTACCAAACCATGACGATTTACTACTACTTTACTTACTTTACTTATTTAAGATAACGCTTTGACTAAACAACTTCAACATTTCTACTGGTGTATGCCACAAAACTGTTTTCCCCAACATGCTCTATTATTATTATACATTATACATTATCATACATGATTATACAGTGTTACACATAGTTATGCAGATGACACACATTATTTCCAGTTCCATCTGACAGATCCAGCACCAGCTCAATGAAGAATCTATTTGCGTCCCTGAATAGAATCAAAATTTGGATGTGAGGAATTCCTGATTGAATCACATCTGAGTTAATATGCATGTGGGATTTAAAAATGGAGAAACATTTGTAAATTTCAAATTGCAAATTTACAGAAAAAGCATACAAAAGGTTTTCGAGGTTGACTTTATTAAATGTAAAAATTCTGGAATACTCTTGCATTTCAATGCCAGCCATTCATGTCTGTTTGATTCTCCTGTCTAAATGTATGTTTTTGTTGACAGTGATCGGCAGGTGAACGTCAAACGTCGATAATATCCTGAGCAGTCTCGTCAGTCCATCACAATGAACTCAGAGATGACAAAAAATAAAAACAATAAAATGCTGAAACACTGCTGCTTCTTAATCACTTTCGCAGGTTTATTCCATTTCCTCCTGGGACGTTTCAAAACCCAAATCTGAAAGTGTGCTGCCGTCTACAGGAAACTGTTATTTGTACAAACTCTTAGTGTTCCTCACAGATTCATATGTCACCTTTTATCAGCAGGATAAAAAGATTAGGGAGCGTTACGCCACATCCAACAGCCATCTGGAGAGCTAACGTATGGATAGATCCGTCATCCACCAGAAGAGCTTCTTAAAGCCTATCTAGTGAACCAATGAGCAAAGTCAGAACACAAAACAGAGCTGCTGACACACACATTTCACGCACTTGCTGGTAATTACCAATGTAATTAAGAAACGGCAAGAAGGGAGAGGGGGGAGGGGGGTGTATTAATTAATTTAGAGTTTGAGACCTGACAGAGCCTGATAAGACAGAGATTGGCACATACTGAAGTAACTAATTGCTGTGCTGTTAATCTGCTAACACTGCGTGTGCGTGGGGATACTTGAGAAGGTTATCGAACACGACCGTCATTATTTTCAGAAGATTTTTCAAGTCATGGAAGTGATTGCAGTGCTGAACACACAGCTACAGAGACGTTCTCTATTGTGGTAATGAACATATGCATGACACTGACTTTCATATCTCAAGGTCAGAGAGACTGGTTGATCGCACCTGTTGATCTGCTTGGAAAAAGATTATCAGAAAGGAGCAATGGGACTCATTTTCAAAGGGAGATGAATGCAGTAGAACGGGAATACAACGATCTGTGTAAGATTTAATGGTGCATTAGAAACCTGTGAACACACAGGGAGTCCTGAAGCAATATAATACAACAGGCCTGCATTGAATCCATGCTAATACATTAGCATCACACCCAAAATGACTTTTAAAAAAATCGATGAAGTAAAGAATTCACTGTGTTGTAATTTACTACTACTGTTTGTAACCGTTCCCTCTCCTGGAAGTATCAGTGACGCGTCTGTGTCACAGCACACAAGGCCACTGGATGGCAGTGCTGCACCAAGCTGGACCAGAAACCATTTGAATGTATGACACATTGAATAAAAATGTCAAAAACAGTTTTATAAGCGAACTGAGTTCTTTTTAAAGCTACATAGCTCTACCATAAACCTGCGATGAATCATCTCAACTTAAGACTTTGTATCATCATGAAAACATGTCTTTTACCACACAAAGAAACTTTATCACTGGAAAGACGCTGCCTCAGCAAGTTCTGGTATATAGGATTACCCCAGGGTCCTGGAGTGAAACCTTGGGGATGCACCGCCCTGGGTCATAAGTTTAATATAACAAACCTGGAGGCCGAATGTGTTTCTGACCAACTTATCAACTTATCAACTCACCTTGTGCCGCAAGAGCCATTAACGCCTGCAAATGAACAGAATGGATATGGTGTTTACAGCTCCTCTTAATGACCTTGTGATCCTCAGGGATGTGAGCTCATGATTTATACAATACACAGGCCGTGTTGGCTCAACTCTCTTGACACACGCTGCTGGATTATTATTACAGGGGCCCTTAGGTGATTTCATGTCATATACTGATGCACGAGGGAGAGATTTGAGCTGTTGAAATCAAATTGTGTTGGATGTAGAAATAAATAGATAAATAACACTGATGTTTCCATACTAATGGAGGTAAATAGGCAGATTTGATAAAAGTCTTCAAGTGCAGAATTAACTGTTACTTTTGAAGCTGAAAACAGCTCATTTCTAAAAAGTCATATTTGGTTGAAAATGATGCAGAGATAGCTCCGGTGCTGGTTGAGGGACACAAAGTCTGTTGATTTCATTTTTCTCAAGGTTGCAGGTAGAACTGAATGTACTTTTGTTATGGCTGGTTGTGCCTTTCCTTTTAATATCAGGTACCTACTTTGCTCCTAGTCACAGAGACATATCACTTGCTTGTTATTTGGATCATGGTGACGGTTACGTGCTTTGATTTTTTAGGTATAATCATAACTATATTCATGCTGTTTCACTTTTGTCTTAAGTGGCCTTCAATACAGGCTCAATAGCAGGACAAAAGGCTATTGTGTATATTTTCGTCTTCGACTGCATCTATGAAATCCTGATGTGGTATGATGCTGGATAAATGAGATATTTCAGGATTTAGGTTCCCTCTGATAGCAGCTGCTTCAGCTGTGTTTCGTTTGACACAAAAGAGGCAACAGTCCATGTACACATTAAATATAAATCATTTTATAATATACAAATTGTACAGATGTCATAAACAATAAGGAATGTGGACACGCTCAGTATAGCAGAGATAAAGAATATTTTCATCCTCCTTGGTAATGAACATTGCGATGCAAGTGACAACAGCACACAATCGAAGTTACTCAGCATTCAAGATGGCAGCCGAGGTGATAAAACATCATACACAAAACAGAACAAAGAAAACATTTTGCAGAGGCTGAGAGTGAGATGTCATTTTTATCGTATCATGTTCTGTCCTTTCTACTCTGCCCACTCCACATCCTATTAGCACACAGGAAATGAACCTTTAGTTTTGTATTTATTTATTTTTTACAGCATTACCAAGAATGATTGCGCCAGTGCCACTAGTGAGACTCAGAGACAATTATGCTGTTATTAGACATGAATGTGTATAATACTTTTTTTTTTCTTACACAAATGTGCTGCAAATGTATTTTTAAGCCCCAAATTAGTCACAGGCCTCCTTCTTCTCACGGCCGGCTAACTTCACTTGGTTCAGCGTCATTTAACTGATGAAGTGTCAGATCCTGCCTCACTAGTTTTTCAATACCAGACAAAACAAAACAAAATGACTGTAACCCCCCACCCCCATGTCCCTTGAGTGTACTCATGTCAGAGGTTAGGCTGAGCTGCCACCAATCAGCTCTTATCAGAGAACGAAGGCCTCACGACGGCCGGATGCAGGACTGGTTATAACTTCTGTCAAGGTTGAAACCATCTGTGTGTGTATGTGTGTGTGTTCAACTTTTTAATTGAATTTAGTGGGAGTAAGAAAAAAGAAAAAAAAAACACATATGAGACATATGAGATCATCTTCCCACACTTCCATATTTGATGTAGTTTGTTTTTACAAAATGCCAGTGAGGATTGTTAAACAAAGAGTGGAGAAAGACAGAAATACTGGAGTCATGACTAATTCAGAAAACACACACAATGTCAAAAACATGTCATGATACGCAGTCATGAACGAAGAAACAATATTATGCAACAACTTGTTCTTAATATATCATCTCCCAAATTACTTTGAAGGTACAGTTACTTGTAAGAGAGTAGAAAGTTGTGCTCATGTAACACTTCCATTGTCAGCTGCCACACTAATGATCTACTTCTACTCTTTTCCCTCTATGCACGTCTCTTCAGGCAGAGAAAATAACAGAAAAACATTGTGGAAAAAACACATAAAATGGACAGAGTGTATTTAGAAAATGCAATCAATGCCTCATTGAACCAGGGGCAACACAAGGCAGCAGAGCAATGAGATTTGTTTTGATTCATAATTTCAAAAAGAGTTAAAATAAATACGCGTAATCAAACTGATTCTGTACTTAAAACAATCAATATGGCTGCTGGTTATATGTGTATAACATACTCACAATGTACACAGCAGGAGTATGTTGACTATGGCTCCTGGAAAAAATCCCCACAGAATTTTCATAATGAACCATAATAGAATAAAATAAAATAAAAAAAGATATTTTAAGAAATTTCTCAGGGAACATCATCCATTGTACATCAACATACTGTGGTTCCCTTGTTGCTCAGGTGTCACCTGAACCTTTTCTACCAGTGCCCTGCAATTACTTGTGGCAGGTGAATGCTGCTACAGAGCAAAAGTTAAATTCTGCTGTTCATAAATGTCAAAATGATTTAACTTTTAAAGAAATTTCAGTAGCTGTTTTCTTTATTTTTTAATTTATGGGTCATATTATTTTGACACGACAGCGAAAGTGACTGTTGATATTTAGTTGCACTGCAGCAGTTCTAATGAACGAGGCAACAATATTCTTACTCTAAGTGCTTTTTTAAAGCTCAAACAGATAAAAGCAGAAAATGAGGTGAAAAGAAAAAGAAATATACTATAGGTGTGTTCTAGTCGTCAGCTGCAGCAAACCCATTCTGCTTTAAATATGACCTTGTCTGCTATTAGCAATGACCTCATGCTCACATTTCTGGACTACGTCATAGTGGACAGCAGCAGGATAAGTAGCATCAAAGACCTTATGTTTAAGATGAGGTGGGGGGGGTGGTAATTGGTCACACAACACCAACAGCCCTCAGGAGGTAGCTCGAAGCAGAAATACATTTGAACACGCTTCAGCAGAACAGCAGAGCAACATCAACGTCACAGGGAAAACCATACGGCTGAAGAACAGAGCATAAAAAACAAGAGCTTACATCTTCAAGGTAAACTGAAGACAGACCACATGTCGACTTCAAATTCTGAATGCCCTCACTGTCTGTTCCAGTGATAAACCAGGAAGCTAAGCACACCATCCACTTAATAACAGAGGCTGTAAAACTTCCTGCTCGACCACAACAAACCCACCACTTAAATCACCATTTCTAATTGCAGATTGTGGACCATTTTACAGAATAGTAATAAGGCTAAACTGGTCACAGCTTTGCACTCAACACAAAAAAACAACAACCCACATTTGCCGTTGCCAGAAGAAGTAAAAAATCTCTGCGGCAGGTGGATTCAACCACCAGAGCACTTTGTCATCGACCTTACTTGTGTGTTACTCAGGGATTTCATTTGTGGAATGGAGACATTTTTCTTACTCAATGTATCATCTGTTCTCATCAAACAAAACATCCAAATGATGACAAATTGCAACTCGTGTAAGCACACAGCAGGTAGTTGAAGTCATCGATTAAGCAAAGGTTATCATTTAGCTTCTCTGACAGATCCTGTGATGAAGTGTGTGCGTATATTATATGTGAAATGTATTATTTTAACTGTGCAAAATACTCCATGAGACACACTGGTAAGTATGAAGGCTATTCACATGTGTTTTGCTGTCCATGACCCCTCACCCCCCACTAAGTGACCCCCATTATAAATGCATGATTCCTGACAGAAACCCTACTGACAAAATCCATTAGTGAACTAATGAGGGCTCAGTGCCGCGAATGTTGCCCACCTCCCTCCTTTTCACGCTCCTCATTTCAGAAGCGGCACACTGGCACGAAGCACAGCTTGACGACTTGGTTATTGTCAGAAATGATGTCGGGTAAGGGTGCTTAAAGAGCTGGAGGTGATAAAATGAAGGAAATTCCAACGGGGAATGTGGGATGCAAACTGCCATTACTTTGAATGAGCCAATTCATTTCTTTTATTTGACTCCAAAATGCGCTGCAGTCTTTCTTCTTCAGCCTCGTCTCAGTTTCTCCCTCCGATTCGTCAGGTTTGGTCTTCAGCGAACATGGAGCTGCGGTCCTCAAAACTGCATTTCTGCTCTTAAATATGCTTTTGTTTGTGGATGTTTTTTAAATGCAACCTGGAGCAGTAACAAATCCCCACTCGTCTATAAGCTACGCTCCGTGTCTCAATGTGAGTCGTCTTTCCTCCAAACATCCTTATCTAACGTGGCTTTGGATATGAAACATTCTGTATGCGAGGTGAGCTTAGCGCACCACACCATAGAGTAGTTATCAGCTCTCTTTGAAGCACTTGATGGTTTAGAGCTCAGCATAAACAATTATTTCTTTACCCTACTTTGGATTGCCTGTCGCAACAAATGCTCTTCCCACCACCTTCAGCGTTCTCCTCCGAGCTGCTTCCACATCACAACTTACGCTGGTGCGCAGGAAGTGGTGATACAGCCAATTCTCTCCCTTCATATTGTCCTTTGTGTGGATGAGGCAGACTAGTCTTTGTCAAGATTCCTTCCTCAGCTTAAAAAAAAAAAGATGCTCAAACTCCTGTCAGGTGGAAGTAACCGGTGCTATCTGTGTCTCTCAGACAAGACGAGAAAAGCTCACCATGCTCTTGGGACTTCCTTTTGGGGGTTTCTCAAACTTTTCATCAAACTCCAGCTGAATTTTCTTTTTCTTTTTAAAAACAACATCACTGCTCTTTGTTCAGGTTATAAAATCAACCCTTGATGTTGCCAGTTGACGTCAGCGTCTACGTTAGATTGCAGTAACATTCATCTCTTTAAAGGCCTAGTCACGAGTGAAATCACTTACTTACTTCAACTTTTAAAATAGCGAGAGTCTAAAGGCCAAACTACACGTCTGTTTTATTCATCAATTGGTCAGTTTTGAACACATCAATGAAAAGTTGGTCCCTAACTTTAAGGTAAAGACACGTTTTCTGTCTTCAGAATGGTTTTTGACCTCTCATCACCACTGTACTTCATCCTTCATCTGTAATTATCACCAAACAGACAACACACAAGGACATGAGGAGGGAAGGGCCTAGCCAGTCCAGTCCCCTGCTACTTCATGTCTAAACCAGAGTGAGACTCTTTCCTTTTGGGACTTTTGTTTTCTGTGCGTAACCTGGGTCATGTCCAAGCCTTTAAATGTTTAAACACAAATGCATCATATTTAAAAATGGCGCCATAGAAGATATTTGCCCCTTTGGATCTTCATCCAATAACCATCTCCTGTCTTACATTCAGTATGGTTACACAGTAGGGCCGACGTCTTCGGATCATTTCATAGCTACACAGGTCCCAGGGGAATAGTCTTTAGAACAGGCCAAGCTCGGAGAATGCTGCAGCAGCAGGGGACCTGGGATCAGGGTAACACTGTGAACCCCTTCTTCAAATGGGACTTTTAGAGGTAGGGTGGGAAACTTGACGTGGGCTATTCAGGGCTACTCATCATTCGATGGTGTCGTCATGACCTCCATGCCGGCTGATTCTTCGGTCTTACATTTGATCATATTTTCTTCATCCTCGTTTTCTTCTCCCTCCTCGTGCGTGTCAACCCCGTTCTCGATCACAGCTTCGACCTCTGCTACGATTTCGTTATCTTTGGTCTCACACTCTGTTTGGACAATCGCAGTGGTCTCTGTGTTTGCTAATAGCTTGTTGTCCTCTTGCTCCAGTGCTATCTTTTCTTCTTCTTGTCCCTCCTCTTCTGTGCCATTTTCTGCTCCTTTGCCTTCCACCTCTTCTCCTCCATCTTTCCTTTTAAGTGTCTCTACATCGATTTCCTTCACATGAATCTCTCTCTCTTCCTCACAAGTCTCTTCCTGATCTTTCATCGTCTCACTTTCTTTTGCCTCCGTGGTGTTTACCCTCTCACCTCTGCTCTTGTCTTCCTCCCGCTCAAACTTTTCCTTGTCGTTAAGAATCTTGGGGTCGTCTGTGTCCATTTTATTTTTCTTCTTCTTCTTGTTCTTCGCTGTGTCTTTGATACAGTTGTTGTTGGACTTGCTTCGGGGTTTGAAGATCAATTTCTGAAACAATTCAAGTTTGCATTAGCATGTTTGAGGAATGCACAGTAACTATTTTCATATGTTTTTTCCTGCCTGGAGCTGTAAACACAGACATAATAAAGAATGGATTGCAGTGGGTTTAATAGTCCACCGGGACAACTGGCTAATTGAAATGAGCCTAATTGATACAGAGCAGGAAATTGAGGCTATTTTGAGGGAAGTTATTGGTGGCCTCAAGGCCCGGAGTCTGACCAAACAAAACAGGCAAAAGTTTAATGCGATGTCTCCTCAAAGATATACAGCCTGAGATAAAACTACAAATAAACCAGCAATAAATAATGTTACAACCCCTCAGGTCTAAGGGGCTAAGGAATTTGATGTTGTGGTGGTAGTCTACATTAGTGTCGGAGAAAGTGTCAGCATGGATGTATTCTACTGCTGAAGTGTGTGTCAAAGGTTATCACCACTTTCAGGGTTAACGTGAACCCGTTTTCAGCCCTATACAACCTCGAACAGGACAACACTCTTCCGCTGAAAAATTCCTGGTATCTCAAACACACATTTGTACTTATTAGTCTGCTTAAAACGAAAACATGTGTTGAAGTAGAGATGTCAAAAGGTGATAGTGGACAGGATATATGGTGTGCAGGTTACGGAGCAGGTCGTTTACCTTTGATTCCCTCCTCTTTCGGGCCAAGACAGGTCTCTGCAGGAAAACAATCTGTTTGGTGGACAGACTTCCATCACTAATGGATGACAGAAGAGGGAAAAAATGTTGATTACAGAAGGGGTCACTTTTTTGTACACTAAGACATCACTATGTGGTGTAACAAACAAATCATTGCTCAGTCATTGCAGGACCTTTATGCCCTTCTGTGACTGGTAACATACAAGTTAACATGCATCATCTAACAAGTTTGAGCACATCGTCATCATGATTATTTTGTACGAGTCCAGAACACAGCAGGTAGTGCAAGTGAGTCTGAAGTTTTCATTAATTACATAGCTGACCACTTTATGAGGCCCAGGGCGTCTCCATGGTTACCTTATGATGGCCAGATGAGGAGAGATGCAGGATTGTAGGTTGGATAATTAACTTTCTATCTTGAGAAAGGAAAGAAAAAAAAAAGTCCATGGTCCTTAAGGGTGTGCATGGTTATTTTTAATTGAATTCAATAGGGCAGAGATGACTTTTGATGTAATCCTTCTGGGAATAGTAGAAATCAACTCTCACATTTGCTTTTACAACCTTTATTCTCTACAAAAGGCCCTGATCCTCAGGGACCGCCTGTCCAGCATGTTTTACCCTGCTGCCTCACACCTGATTCGAATCAACCGATCTGTATCGGGGCTCCGCAGAACATCACAGAGATTGATCATTTCAATCAGATGTGTAGGAGCAGGGTGACATGTAAAACATTCAGGACAGGGGTCCCTGAGGACAAGGCTTTGCTATAGTATATAAGTTCAAAGGCACAGCACCAGCAGAGGGATAAAAAGGCAAAGCCTAGTCACTGATGGTGAGCAAGTGTTCAGTGTTGTTTGTGGTCAGTTAAAGCTGTAAGTTGTATTCATTTAATGATAGCTGGCATGTGTTATTTCTAAAAAAACAAAAGAACTCAATGCGTTTTGTTACACACACAGAAAGAGCGAGAAATTTATCACCATGTGAGAGATGAGAATAGGTCAAGATATTCAGTCTTGCTGCACCACTGATCAAGATAATCAAGTGATTGCTGGCCACCGGTGCTGCTTCACCCTCTTATCTGACTGTTTTAAGGACAAAGGACATTCAGCGGAAAAACTGCTAAATGTTTTCATCTGTCAGTGTCATTTTCCACCGTGTGCCGGAATCTGAAAGGGAAACCGGTTTACATGCAAAGACTAAAGATCTTTAATTTGTCTGAATGTCTCAGTGTGTAACACATCTTCCGTTTCAGAAAAATGTCTTTTTAAAGAAAACTCTTGTCCTCATTACACCCCAGTCAAAATGTACATGTCACAGTCCCATGTTCAGAGGAGGATAATCTGCACAAGAAACTCAGCTGACAGATTAATCGTGGCAGGAAATGCAAATGCTCTGAGTGGGCTTCCTGCCTCATGCTCAGTTTCACTCTTTTATCTGTTCATCTTCATCATGCTTTTCCCCCCAATGCATCATTCACCAAATGTCTGCTTTTTTATTTTATTTTATTTTTTTACCTTGCTGCTTTTATCATAAGTGACAGCCCGATTTGCGACATTTTTATTGTTTGTTTGTACTTCGTATTGCTTTTAAATCTAGTCCTCTATTTTTGGACACGGCTTCAAAGGAGATGTGTTGTCGTGTGCTGCTATCTGACACAAGTTCAATAACACGTGCATGCGCCAGCACACACACACACACACACACACACTCGCTGTCAAAGTTAACCTTCCTTCTCGACATCACACATGAAGGAAGATTGCGGTTTTATGATGGCTGCAGAACCCTAAAAGCCTGCTACAAATCTTCCCATTCTCGACATCAAATAGACTTGAGACTCCTCCAGCGCAGGGCTTACTATATAAACCATTCAAAGCTCCCAAAAACTCTTTTTTTCCCCATTACCTCTTTTCCTTCCAACATAAGCTATTTCCGGGGCTGTCAAGAACGCTGGATGGTTTCCTGGTGAATCAAAGCTGAAAACTATCCAGAGCTCCAAGCAAAAGTACCAGCCCATTATCCTACAATGGAGTGGATGGCAGAGAAAATTACAAGTCTTTACAGAGTCACCGCTTGGTTGTCAGATGCACTATGCTAACCTGAGACATAAAGAGAAAAACTTGGAGGTATTCACAGGTAAATGTGCCTGTTGGTGTTGGCTGACGATGGCAGACAGAACACAATAAATGAAAAAATAACCATCATAATCATAACAAACTTAAATATCTGCAGTAATCCATTATTTTACACGCACCTCATTGCATCCTTTATGTGCATTTGTAAGTTAATGCAGAGAAATTCCCTGTAGTTAATGGCTCCAAGATGTAATTACCATCCCCGCTAATTGAATGCAGCAAACATGAATTCCCTCTCTGAGACAACGACATGAATTACTGTTGTATGAAGAAGACGCCGAGCAGCAGTTAGCATTAATTGCAGATGCTGCTGAGATCGCTGACTCTTATCCGACCCCAACCAGACGAAGTGTGGGTTGCGAAGCATCAAACCACAGAGAGCGTGCATTTTTGAATTAAAAAAAACGGAGGAGTCAATAAACAAGTGTAAGGAGTATTGCTAATCTGTAACAGATCATCAACCATTACGTCTGCGCACAAAAAGTTCTTCGAGAAATGAGCTCAGTCTTGTACTGTAACTGGGCTGACTCTGATTAATTAGCTACGTCGTGCTCTTGTGTAGTGGCATTTTGAAAGAGAGGAGAGAGGGAGGAGCGTTTAAATGAAAATGGGGACATAATTAATCAGCTGTGATGTGAAAAGAAGCATCATGAGCTGCTGCGGTAGGGGCAGGGCATCGTCTTCTGACAACGTCTATGCTTCATCGTAATGATACGACACATGACGACAAATTATTGATGAAATAGCTGCGACCAAGCAGCAAGCATCTTTTATGTGCCTGTCAAATGTCCTGGGCTGGTACTTATTATTCATTATGGTTGATTTCATAGCATCTCAACATTTTTTCTAAACAAAGCAGTGAATACTGTTGCTTATACATCATTCTCGTAAACTCAAGAACTTGAGTTAATACTGGTTTAACTTTTACCCCAATCAAGTCCAGTTTCAATCACATTTGTCCATCAGGAAGATTAAAAACTGCACCATCCTCAAGCTTGGCAGTGAGTCAGTTATCGCAAAAACCAACAGACAAAGAATTCGCAAAACGGATCATGCGCAAAGGAAGAACTTATCAGTTTCATCATCTGTTAAATTAGCAAAACTGGAGTCTTTCTTCATTTCTTTACTATGTGGAACTCATACTGCTGAACTCTCCGTTCAGAGAACTTGGAGGAACACACAACCTTTTTGGGGTTAGATTGTCCAACTAGGCACAAAAAGGGGGGGGGGGGAAGCCTTTTTTTGTTTGTTTTTTAACGTCAACCATTGTGGTTTATTCTCTTCAATGGTTAATTTTTTTTTCTCCGGTGCTCATTTTAATTTTTGGGTCCTGTGAAAGACTTTAATGCCAACTATGGTCCTCATCTAAGTTAAGTATGAATGTTTTGCTCAGAATAATTATTACATACTTTGATAATGTGCCTAAATACTTCTATGTTCTTCTGATCTCTGACAGCTTAAGAAGGTGTTTGACTCTGGGGCTGAAGACCAGAGAAACACAGTGACATATTTGACTGATTTATAACCTCATCATCCTTTTAAGGAACAAATCTAAAAGCTTGAAGTGAAGATCTTCTGTGTGTCAGAGAACGTGTGGCCCTCGTCCATAAGAGGATGTGTACTCCTACACAGGCCCTGAGTGATGAGTCAGCAAAGGCTTAGCTGAGAAACCGTTACGTTTCCGTGAAGAGATTTTATAGCAACAGTCACAGCTGCTGCTTTTAAACTTCTGCTGCTCAGATAGAAGTTAAGCCTGAACTGGAGCAGATTTAGGTCAGCTTCCTCTGACAGCTACCATATTTCTTCGAAGTTGTGCGTGTTAGTTGATAACATAGCAAGTACTACCTGAAACTGCCATGGGCTGAAGTACACTTGTACACATGATCCTTAACTAACTTTTCAGCTTCACTTTTCTTTTTATATATATATATATATGTGTGTGTGTGTGTGTGTGTATACATATATATAATGTATAGGATTCAGGAGACTGTGACAAAAATCTTTTTCATTATCTCAAATCTACATTTATAGACCAATAAAGTGATTTAGTTTTTAGAACTTTAATCATAGCTTACAATGCAACACTGTACCTTTGCTTCTTCTTTGCAGCAAATTTTATTGTATTTTATTGACACATTCACACCCTGTTTACATCTTTCTTCTCCTTATGTCTCTTTAATATCATCGATCATCTATTATATTTTCATTGCGTGTAGAATTTTTTGATCAAAGGAGCTGTACAACAAAATCTGCAGTTCTCCATTGCAATTGGACAAACTGAGATTAAGAGATTAATTAATGCAATTTTTTTATTTATTCAAACCCTGTTACTGTTACATGTTGTGAGATATTAGATTTCACGGGATGGAGATGCATCTGGGGCAGAATTGGGGCAGATCCAACGTATAAATAATTCTTTCAAATAAAATGCCGGAGGCTTGTATGAGTTATACAATGCCCGCTGGTGGCCAACAGGTGTCGTTAGAGTTAATGGCTTGTCTAATGCTCTGAACAGTTCAAAGAAGGTCATTACCTGTTTGTCTTGATAACAGGAGTTGGCAGCACACAGGTGAGTCTCCAACCATACGTCGCCAGTGACTGGAGCAGAGGAACATAATCAGCCTTTACCTGCAAACCCTGCAGAGAAGACAAATGTCTATTAGTCTATAATCTACATAAACAGCCTAAACTGCATTTAATCCTTTCCTTTTAAACACCATCTCTGCTGCACAGTGCTTCACTAACGATTACTGCAGTGATGCACACGACAGGAGACGCTGTCAGCGTCACTTCCTCATCCCAGAATAAAAAAAGAAAAGAAAGGAAAAAACCTGAGATTTAAATCTACTGCTCTAATAACTCCCTGGTTGCCATGAGTCAACATGGCAACTGTCTCAATTTGTGACAGGTTTGTCAGCACAGGAAATCCTTGAGTAAACAGACTGCTTGAGTGAAACTGCTGTGTATACAGCTAAACTAAATGCTGTTAGCACTATTATCAGAGCAATGAATGAGCCCGAACCGACATATTTAAAACAAGGTGTACATTTAAACACTGAGAATGAATGGTAAAAATGTTACGTGAAGTATGTGGAATATACTTCCAGAACACACACACATACACAAAACCTTGACTGCACAGACAGGAAGTGTGTGTGGTTCCCCATCTTGCGAGCTTCAGCACCTGCCAAAAACGAAAAAACGCAGCACGTGCCAATCAGATAGCTCCTGTGCATATGCTTGCACACAACCTCAGACACTGCAACTTCCTCTGAACCTCAAGCCAAGTCCAACCTGAATCTTAAAACCAGGTCTTAATCCTCAAACTGCCCTTTGATAGTGTCTCAGGAGATGAGGGCCGTCAAGAATGTCCTCAGGGTTATGGAGATGTAAATGAAGGACTCTGTAGTCCAAAAGGATATTTCGTTGTGGGATATGTAAAAAATACCATGAAAAAAGCAGTGATGCTGTCAATAAAGTGCTGAATTTGGATGCTGCTGGTTCTATTGCAACAATCAGCAGTGCAAAGGAGCTGAGAGTGCAGGTATGATGAGTGTAAACATGTGGAAATGCTTTTGAATTTGTATTATTAAAATACAGGTGTCTGTCAACACCTTTGAGATAAATGGAAGCTTTCATGGAAATGGAAGCACATACAGTACTGTAAACTAGTTGGTAGTAATGATTAAGGTGTAATGATGATTGTAATAATTATTTCTCAGTTAACTACATAAAAATGGAAACAATAACAATTAATTTCTTGTGTTTGAAAACAGCACTGACTCTCACTGGTGTTTTTGACAGTGGTAAATCCACTGGACGTCCTCTGGATTCAAAGTCCCCTTGATGCATCTCTCATTTGTTGCTGTATCTCTGCACTTGCTTCGACTAGCATAATTAGAACCTCAGCAATAAATACATGTTGTGCTAGACCAAGCCTTTGATATGGCAGCTAGATGTGTCGAATAGTCCGACAAAGACTTAACGAGTGAAAGTCCTTCCAGGAGAGACTGATCAGCATTGCACTGCTCACTTGCTGATGCCGATCATGCTTTGAGGATTTCACGTCAAAACACTTAAACCCACTCCACCACACAACAGCTCATTTTTCGTCCAGATTGTTACTGACCTGGATGACAGAACACGTACAAACAGACCTGAAGCACTCGCATATCAAGCTGAAGGTTGCAAACAGATAATCGTTAGCATACAAAACAGACATTACAGACATTATTTACACACGCATTACCTTCTAAGTTCCTTCAGGGAGAGGCTACATCTACATTTTTCAAGGGTTTATGTTGGAACCACTCCCAGAAATGTTCCTGCAAAGCCAGAGTTAATGGAGAAATAATTGTCCTGTAATGTCAGCTGCTCTTTGTAGTAGGGAAGTACTACTTCAATTATGCTGCCGTGCCACCACTCTGCATCAGTGCTGCAGCCTCAAAAACAAAGTAATCACATAACCGTGTTGGAGAATCAACGTACGGATATGCGGCAAGAGGACAGAAGTGCTATAGATTAATCACCTTGGTCAAAGCTACTTTGTCGTAGCTAGGTTATTCTGTCCTGGTAGTAATGATACTTTACAAAAACACTGCTATGAGTCAGAGCATAGGTTACTTCTATGTGATCCAACCACATCTCCCAAACAAATTCAGCCTCTTTCATAATAATTGACATCAATTAAGATAATCAACTACATTAGTTTATACTTCATTCAAAAGTTTATATGATAATAAATAGATGAATATGGTCATTTCATTGAGAAACAATTTCTACTTCACTTTCAAGACTCATGTTTGCGTCCACAAATTACTTGCGTGCACTTAATGTTGAGCTTGTCGGGGTTATTTGTTAAAACTGTAATCTCCAAGCTATCATTATCAGGGTGTATTTGTCCACAGCTGCAGGTCAGATTTACACAACCACATCGAGTGAGACTATTTTCCACGATCGGATGACCTCGTTATACCAGGTTCACAATGTCTGCAGAATACAGGAATGACAAAATAAATACAGTTAAAAAGGCCTTGGACTGAGACGGTTGTCACGGCAGCAAATAAATCAAGAGGCACTGCAACAAGCTTTTCTAAGTGCAGGTCACCCTTTTGAAAAGTTTGAAATACAAACATAGATTAATAGTAATCTATTATTGCTCTTTAAAGTGGTATTTATTCATTACATATTTTTATGTTTAAATTCAATCACACAAATGAAACCCAAAATGAGCTCTAGAAATTATGAAAAACACCCACGTAACTCATTGACTTATTTTGAGATGAAGGATGAAACGACTGATAACACACATCGACGGAGTTCATCAGGTTTCCAGACACAGCTTCTAAAAAGTACATTTGCAGTGAGAATAGAAATTATGCACGTTTGATGAATGAAACCGATGATTCAGATACTCAGACAGATCAAACAACTCCTCGACTTTAAAGCAGCAGCTTTCATTATTTCATTTGAAAAACAGACAGGGCCCAGGGCACAATTCTGACAAGGGGCCCGCCATTGTCTCCACTTTGTTAAATTAGTCTGTTGTCTGGTTAGACCAACTGTTGAGTCTGAAAGCACAAACTACTTTAGAGATGATATATTCTCTATAATGTTAACATCAATTTTATTTTTAATCCAAAATGACTGTTCTCTATTAGTCATCACATAAACTGCACCCGCACCACTCTGGTCCTTTTTTAGATGCCCCTATATTAGCTTGAACCTTGCTTAAGCAGTTCCTTAATTGTTCTCACAGGACATTCATGATACGGTTGCTAGGCAGTGGTGGAGGAAGATTATGTCTGAGACTGAGGTCTTTTGGAGTGCAGAGGGGCAGGCCTTTCTCCACACAGTTCTGGCATTTGATATTGAGTAGTCTGCTCGGGTTTGCAGCGTAACAGCAGCAGACTGACAGAGACTCATGCTTGTGGTGTCCCCTCAAACTGGTTGGAGGTGGATGGACAGGGGAGAACGATAACTAAACTGTCATGTATGATTAAGAGAGATGCCCACCCTGAGCAGGGCACCTAAACAGCACCAGAAAGCTGCTTCAGCAACAGGTTTGTGGAAGACATGATCCATCGTTCCTGCAGCTGACAGACTGACTTCTCCCAGTGGACCCCCCAACACCGCCCACACACACACACGCACGCACGCACACGCACGCACGCACACGCACGCACGCACGCACGCACGCACGCACGCACACACGCACACACACACACACACACACACACACACTCTCTCTCTCTCTCTCTAATATATTTGCTGCACTATAAGTATTACTATACTATACTATGAGATATAGTAGTACTATATCTCATATAGCTTTCATGTACACTGCCATCTTATGTTATTACGGCTAGAAACATTTCTGTTTGTTCGTTACCTGTTACTTACTATTGTTAAGGGTTGTACTTTACGCTGGAGCGGATCCTAGTTGTCAATGGGCGAAGGGGGGAACACCCCGGATGAGTTGTCACCTCATCACAGGGCTAACACGCAGCAGCCATTAACACATAGGGACAATTTAGAGTTACCTATTAACCTGGCATGCTTTTGGAGGTGGGAGGAAGCTGGCGTAGCCGGAGCGCATGCAAACTTTGTCTTGTCCTGTAATACCAGCTTGTTCTTTAAGAGGTGACACAGAGTCATTGTCCAGCTGTGCCAGAGGTTCTCTACTGGGGGTTGACCTTACATTTCTCACCGTGGCTCTTCACCAGGCACTGGTAGGTCCGCCTCCAGGGATGTTGGGCTGTAGCCACCCTAAACTCATTTTGTGTCACTGCCACAGTGTGTGAGCATCGCTGAACACTGAATTCACCCTCCAGCTCATGCTAAGGAAGTTAGCAATACCATGTTTCTTAAAATAGGGATGACAGTTCCTCCCCTGTTGGTTGTTGGTTCGAAGTGTGATATCTGAACCACTGGCTTCTTCAGAACGAGCACAAATGCTAAGTAAACAATCTAGAAGAACATCAGTACAACCTGTAACTCACACTGTCCAGGGTGTTAGATGGTGCATGTTCTTACTTGTTTCCAATATCTTCTAACACTTAACAAACAACTCCGCCTCTCTCACGTCACAATCTCTCCCTCTATCCTGACGTTATTGGGACCATCGTCACATTGTCTGACAGAGCCAGCACAATCTCTCACATTCAGCGATGGTGCAAATTACTCTGCTTCTATCTGGGTCACCTCATCTCTCACCTCAGTCAGAAATAATATAGATATTATGGACAGGAGATACATACAACCCGCTTCATGCACACATCTGAACTCATACTGTATTTTGTAAAAAAGGTGTCAGGCTTGATCTAAAAAAAGAAACATGTCTGTATCCTGGGTTCTTTACATCAGCCGCTAAGGTGATTGTCAGGACCCCTGAAGAAGACATCTGTACTAGGTGTCTTTAGTGAGGAACTCGTTTCTATAACTTGAACGCACACCCTTTCCACAAAATGTTTCAGGTGTGTGTGAGTGTCTGGTGTGTCTTCAAAGAATCCTCTTTACTGTACCGATGTGATCTGGGGCTCTAATCCCATTTTCGACATAATTTGGTTTCAGATCTGTGAAGTTCTGCTCTTCAAAGCCGGAATGTGAATGAATTCTGGGAACGAGTCACAACAATTTTGGGACTGTTAAGCTCCTTTTGCTTGCTTTGACTTTAGTCTGCAATATCGTAAATGTTACCTATATTCACACTGAGGGTGTCTTTCTGCAGGAGTAAAGACGTCTCCTCCTCCTGCAATGCTCTGGTTTGATTCCTTTGCCAAGGAGGTTTTGTTCATCTCTCTAACGTTCAGCTGGATTATGTGTAAAATACCAGGTTGAATTTCATGAGACTTGCAGGAGTGTGGGTCAAGGAGAGGATACAAAGTACAAGGTGTTGAAGAAATACGCTTTAGCATTGCAAGAGTTTTGGAACGTTGTTGGATTTATCAGGAAACATACACGCAGCGATCACATCACTATGTACGACTGTCATCATAACTCACCTTGGCAGGTGTCTGCACGGTCTGATGAAACATCTAGTTGGTTGTGGTTCTAGGAAATATGATCCTCTCCGTCTAAAGAGGAAACTGTTCTACGAACTAAACACATGAGACGTGCTGCTGATACATTCTTTGCAGTATAATTAGGAGTACAGAAATTACACGACAGAAAAACGTTGAACGGATACTGAAAGCTGAGAAGTTGCACTCAGTTTCCCACCTGGTGTGAAAAGCTAGGAGCTAGGATATGGAGAAAACCTTGATTAGTTCCTAAAAGTTCCCTTACCTTAATCAGCAATTTGTCTTAACACTAACATGTATCCTTAACTTAACCCAAAATAAATTTTCATTCTAATATTAACCCTTACCTTAACCTTACTTTACCTTATCCTGAACAAGAGCCTTCATCCTGAAATCTAATCATGTACAGTATATCTTGGTTTTGGGGGAGGTGGGTCTTCACAAAAGTGTAAACATATTTATGTCAGGACAACATGAGAAACACCTTAAACACACAAACGGAATGTGGAAAATATTCCTCTAAAAGTTGTAAATAGTAATTCTAGATGAAGTAAATTTCCAACTCCTACACAATAAAATATTCGGTTCCCAATAGGCTTTCTAAAGTGTTTCAGCATTTGCCATGGCATTGAGATGTCAATGTGGAAAAGAGAAAGTATTCTTAAGAATATAAGGTATTCTGCCACCATGGACAGACTGCTGCATCTGGCAGAGTTGAAGTGGTTACAAATATTTTCTGGGGCTATAAAAGAGAAGATTTCTCATCTTTCTCCTCTTTGTAGAAAGATGCTCTTTGGATGCGGAAGCAACACCAGGTCCTTGTTTAATGAAACACTAACACTTTGCTGCTAATGCACTGCACCTATTGATACTGTTGGTCCATATTATTAGCATGCCTGGCAAGGGGTCTGCAGGAGAACATGTTTTCATTTGTTATTGCCCTTGTAAAGCTCAGAGATAGGAGACAAGGCTTTCAGTAAATTAGCTCCACAGCAGCTCTTGTCATGATTTTCCCACCGGACACCAGAGATTAGAAGCCGGTTTTAATTGGCATTTATTAGCAGAGACCCTTGATGAGTAATTTAATTTTTGCACTCATCAAAATCCATATGTTTCATTTTCAGACACCTTCAAATGATTTTAGGACAACTGTCCATAGACAGTGGTGTTGGCTGCTGAAAGCTTTAATGTCTGGATGAGTTTTGACACCTGCAGCATTTTACTGCAGAATATACGCAGCCTTCTCCTCCCTGAACACTCTGCATAAACTTTAATTTATTTTCCTGGCCTGTCATTTTACGTATTTTGTTGTTTTCCTTCAGGCTGTGTTCTATCATTTAGCAGAATGAGGCTACATAGCACTATCTCTGTTTGACGTTTAATTTTGTGGCTTATTTTACTGTCATGATTTACTTAGCATTTCCTGTTCTAGTGAAGCAAAGATGTCTGACCTCAAGATCTTTATCATATCACAGGAGATTAATTGTAACAAATATCTAGACAGTAAAATGCATTTATTATCATTTCATACAGAATGAGGTTCTGTATATCTGGGATTTGCTCAATAATCAGTATCATTGCAAATCTAATTCATCATTAAGTGAATATTACATTATATTACAGCCTTGAATATCTGTCCTCAGAGTCAAGCAGTCTACAGTCTACAACCCTCCGACCAACGTAGCCTTAGTGGCTATGATTAACAAGCCAGCTCTCTCCATCTTCATCAGTCTATTTACCAAATGAATGAATGAAATCACACTAAACAATATCAAAGGTATCAAACTCACCTGACTGCTGAAAAAGTAATATGACTGTGACATGTTACTAGGTAAGATGTTCATTAAATTCAAATCCATCTAATGCAAGTGGCAGAGGGGTACTGCACTACTTGCAACAACGACTTAGGAAAGGGAAAACTGCTGTTTGTTTTTCAACACAAAAAAAGTGCCCACTTCTTAATAAGATATTATGCATTTGGGGAAGATGGGG
>CAAKHB010007002.1:279345-297612 GCA_901007665.1 Aeoliscus strigatus
ACACAGCTTTGATAATTGATTAATTCCAAGCTCTATGCAATGAAAGGACCTAGTGCCTGTTCAAAGCAGCTTTGTTGGGAGGACGAAAAGGTTTTTTTTACTTCAGTCATCAGTATCCTTCTTAAGACCGTAATGTATCTGTTACTGCTCGTCCTCTTACTGTTGGTAAAACATTCATTCCATGCTGACAGGTCTAATTAATCCCTTCAGAAGATTTATTTTCACGCATCTAGTCAAGTTTTTCCACAGCTGTAGCTGTTAAAAAACGAAGAAGAACAAGAACACCAGAGGGAAGTTTGGAAGCAGCAATGAAGACTTGAATTCTTCACCTGTTTGTGTGCTGTTAAAAACCAGAATGGCATAAACTTAAAGCACCAGAGAGTAGACAAGTGGGCCTTTGGACAAATTGTTCACAATCTTTTCTCTGTCTTTTCAATTATAACTCTGCCTATTTCATGAAACCGCCTAAATTGCTTTTCACTTTAAAGAACATAATAAGACCTTTTTTGCGCATGTGAAAAATGAAAATCAATGAGAGTCAGGTCATATGAGTGAAAAACATTCCTGTTCCTTTTGTAACGAGAGAGCTGTGTCAGACCTCTTACCCCCCTCCATCACCCACTGCTCAGCTATTGCTATGACAACACACTTACTCTGTCACTGTGGAGCTTTAATAATACAGCACAGCTCTTCTAATGTCACATTTTCACATGTTTGTGAATAATATCATCAGAGCTGCTTTTAGTCTGTACATCTTTACATCCGCTCGTTCTCCTCCAGTCGTCCCTCTGTTCCTCTGCCTGAGCACACGGAGGCTCCTTGCAATTACCCAATATTGATGAATATATCCCATCAGGCATTGCCTGCTGAACTGTAACATATTCCACCTGTACCAAATTGAACACAGGGAAATTTGACAGTTGACATTTTAAATTCTGAAATGGTCCAATTCATCCTGCTTGCGTTGCATTTTTCCCGCACATGCAGAAGGATGTAATGGGGGGTGGGGGGGTCTAGTGATACTGACAAATTACCTCCTTTGCTAAACAGGTTAGAGATGCCACAACACTCTCTGTAGACAACTTTGTGTCGATCCTGACTGAGCACAGTATCTTGCAGTGTCACCCTCTCCTTGTAAAGGGCCTTGTTCGCTGAGCCTTTCAAACAGAGACTGTGCAGACCTGTGTCCACTGACACGCTGTGCATCCTAATGTAGCTGCTGTACATCAGCCAGCTTCTCTACTTCCACTTTTACTTTTTTCCAGTGTTCTTTTTGGATGAATTGATACCTGCTGTTTTCCATCCCATTCACCGCAATCCTCTCTGCTCTAATTTTATGTCTTTGTTCTGACAGCAAAAGAGAACTGGAAAAGAGAGGCTTTTTTTATTTTATTGCCTTTCCTATTTTTCTTCCCTCATCTTCCCCTGGTTTAGATTTGTCCTCCCCTGGGCGGGTGCTGATGTGAGCTGCTGTCTCCACAGTGACAGATGCCAGAGATAAAGCCTCTGGACCTGCTCTCGGTCAGGGCCATCAAAGGATGGTAGACTCCTTTGCCCTTTGCACTAAATACCACTCTCTTGGTCTATTTTTGCAATCCATTTCAGCTTCTACCTGCCGTTCTTTACACCCAAACTGTGATTTTATTTTCTCCACTCCCTGTATCATGGTGTTATTTCTCAGGAGCAATGTCTTTAAAGAAAGAGATGTGGTCCACTCAGCTGTAGCCCTTTCATACGCAATCATTGTTTCTGTTGTACAGGTATGCATCAGTAAGGACTATGAATGTCTGCTGTGCTTGCAGAATGTGGAGTCTAGAAAGTCTTTACAGCAGTGTAAGAGGTGATTACTAATGGACACAAACTATAGCAAGGGAGGACAGATAGGCTGCCATGCATTTAAACTATATGACCTTCTAAAAATGTGGCTGGCTGCCAGTTCTACTCACCTGTTCTTACACGGATTTATTGACTAAAGTGGAAAGTGGGTTTGCTGAAAGAGTACATGTGATAAAAATGGACGCATTTTTAAATGAGACTTGCCAATTTGGTTTCCCACAAGTTCTCCTTTTACCCTGTCTAAACATCCATCTATAATCACTCACAAATCATGGGCATAAAAGCATAGAAGCATGCAGAACAATATATTTGACAGTGTAAGCAAACAACAGTCCCTGGTGCTAATTAGAGCACAAACAATTGATCGCACATCTATTTCGGTAATCAAGTTATCATTTTGAATGTCTTTTTATGAAAAATGTAGATGTTATCATATTCAAACTGTACATTTGGATTTGTGGATATATTGTGGATATTTTCTGGTTTGCTCATTTATTGGTTGTTGGCTTCAGTTTGGTTTGAAAAATGTGGTTGTTACAAAGACACAAAGACACGAACACCCCACCCTCCACCCCCCGCTCCACTGTCGCACTCAGCGGCCCTTCCTGTGCTGAAACCCGCAAGACTCCCCTTCGAAATATTGACATTTTAGAAATTTCATCACTGAATGACGGAGATGAACACGGATTTGAACATGTTACATATATTTTAAACTGATCTACAGTTGGGCATTGCTCTCTGTCAGGTTAAGATCGCTCAGGGCTCCTGTTCAGTGAGTAAATCCATCCACAGTGAATGAGTACATCAGCGATCGTGTACTGCTCTGTCTCTGTTCTACGTTTCCTGACCCCAAAATGGTGTTACCGCAAAGACTGAATGACTTGCGATAAAATGCGATAAAATCAAACACGTTTGAGGTTCCTGGATTCCAAGCAGTTGTGGTTACACGTAAATATAATTGTATGATTCATATTGCTGTACAACAGACAGTTATGAATTTGTATTTGAAAAATGACAAATCTCTGTTTGTATAAATATATATAAAAATGTTGCATCAAAAGAGGCAATACGGAGAGAAGGACTGTAAAGAAATGTTGGGGGTATATAGCTGGTAAATCAGAACGCTGAACTTCACAGTTTGACAAACCCAAATTAGTTTAGTAAGTTTACTCTAATGAATTATTATGCAATGTTCGTCATTCTTAAGAGAGCAAAACTAGAGTTGATGAGGGGGGAGATGAAGGTGAGTTGACAGCAGACTTCATCAATATAGAATTTCTGATCTGTGTATCATCAGCATACATTGGCATAAATCAATTAAATGCTTCCCATGTAAATGATAATTGGGATATAACACTGCTCTTATTTTTTGCTTTTGTTCAGTGCTGTCATGTATGCATGCTTTCCTTTTTTATGTTGAATCTTTTTCTGTTGAGGATTTGCAAAGTTTTATTTTTATTCCATTTCATCTGAGATCCATTTCATCTCAGATTCCCTCTAGTCTTAATCCTTCTCCCTTCTGAATCACATCCTTGATCCTCTATTCATCATTATTTTTCTGAAAACAAAAACAAAAACAAGTTCCTGTACCTCTCCTTGCAGGAAAATAATCTGCCTATAGCTAATCTGATTATTACACTGCATATTCTTGGTTTTCTGCAGTTATAGTCCACTGGTCACCGCGGGTGTGTGGTGAGTGAATGACTGAAATATACCTGAAGATTAGTTGCAGTGGTTTAAGATTTATATTTCATCTATGTTGAGAAATATGTGTCATGAGCCAGAGATTGAATTTAGAACGAAAGAAAGAAGATTTATACAGAACAATCTTACACAATCACACATGCTTATGGGGACATGGAAGAGTCCCATTGCTTATGGAACAGTCTGAAGAAGTATAAGATCTGTATAAGAGCTGAATCACGCCATCATGAAGGCACGAGACAGAAACCCTCTCAAATGTTTATTCCCTGCATTATTCCCTGTATAGCAATGGAAATTCATCAGTCTCCAGAGCAAAGAAGAGCTCTGCGGGAGCTCCAGGTGCTAGACATTGGCTCAAAGTTACTGCCATCATAAAAAAAACCTCCAGTCGATTTGAGTGTCATCAGGTTTCACAACCAATGTAACTTAAAATCCAAGGTGGAATTTCCCCAAAAGTGATGCTTGTATTTCACTATTTATTTGACATTTTGGACAAAATCAGACCACAAAAAACAATATCCTCAACTGTCCATCATTTCCCCTCCAGAAACCCTTGAAGCATTCCGTGGCATCCTGCCCTGGCCAATCCCAGCGCCCTCACAGTTCCCTAGACAGGGGCTCAGCCGCAAGGCCGGGGGGTAAATGTAGGAGGCAGCAGTGACTTTGGGCAATGAAGCTGGTTTTGGCCTTAGTGATAAAAGGGCATAAGACAGAGATTGCTGACTCACATCCAAACACAGCTGCCCACAGGACTTGCTGAGCCACTAACAGATGTTGAAATGTTCTTGCTGAGATTGTGGAAATGATATGAAATGCACTTCAACCATCTCTGGGCTTTTATGTGGCAGCCATTGCGAATGCATGGTCAACCATAGAACACATTCGAGCACAAGAGCTGTATACAACTTTTAGCATCATCATTTGCAGCCCTCATGAACTAACTCGTTTTCTGTGTGATGCTCTGGATAAGAGAGGTACATTGGTAACCTCATCATAATACTTTATAAAGTGACTATATAGTGGCTATTGCATCATGTGCAAAAACATTTATGTTGTTGTCTTGGTGTTTAAAATAATAAGGCTTTTACCCATCGCTGAGTTGGACCAGTATAGCCCGGTAGAGCTGGTGTTGTGGGCTGTTGGATTCTGGACCGCAGGGGTGGATGAATGGATGAATGGTTGCCAGAACGAAACCCTGCTGGTACAGCTCCTGCAACTGGCCAGGCAGCTCCCGCACAGAGGAGAGACGCAGTGTAGACGTCCCGCCTGAGATACACCAACAGAGAGAAAGAGGGAGAAGTGTGACGGGGGGGAATAACTTGTGAAGAAGAAGAAAGAAGTGCAAGAAGTTCAAGTTGTTAGTCACCCACAGGCAACTGTCTCTGAGAAACATTTATTTTCCACAGCAAACAATATATCAATACTATTTGCGCCGCAGGTCAAGAGACAGGACACAGACATTGTCAGTGTTGCCATTCATAATTCAGTTGTACTGATGTGTATTCTAAACTAATCACTGATGTCTTCTCTTATTATACCCAGTTTCCTTCTTCCTTTTACAACAGTTTACTGCAGGAGGTTTTAGCTAATGTGCCTTTATCCTGGGAAAATTCCCAAAATGTTCTCAACATGGGCGGAGGGGGTGGATAAGACCAACAATGCTGCCTCCCCTGCCTTGTTGCAAAAAGTACCACTTACAGCACAAACACACTGTTTGAGGACCTCTCCCCTTTGGGGGCTCCTGTTGGTGGACCACAGCGGTCCAAGGAACATGAGCTTTTATAGGAGGCACTGTGCCACCAGATAACTGCAACCAGCTGCATCCAATAGTAGAATTTAACTGGAACGTTTCAACGTGTGTGTGTGTGTGTGTTGGGGGGGGCATTACCACCATGTATAGTTGTGCAAAAGTGGGATTATTTACTCTATAGTCATTTTACTTCTATGTTATTTCTTTGTGTTTGACGTAAGATACACTAGACAAAGACAAAATGTTCCCAGCCATAGCGTGCACCAGTTATTCTACTAGTCTAGTCGTACTTGTAGTTTCCCTTTTAACCCTCAACTGCCTTATTTAGAGATTTTACTTTACACAGTTTTTGCCTTGGTTTCTTCCTGTACAGTTTCATTATGATTCAGAACCAAAACTAACAAAAGAAGAGCAGATAACAATATTTCCTGCTGTGATGTGTCACATTTGTTAAATAGTAGGACTGACACTCCTTTTCAACAACAACGCCTTTTTAATTTATGTTTTATTCATGTGTAGGTCCTTGTGTTTGTATAAAAGGTCCAGTTCAGCTTGACCTCCATAACTTTGTATACTGTTGATAATACTAAGGGA
This sequence comes from Aeoliscus strigatus, assembly GCA_901007665.1. Lineage (NCBI taxonomy): Eukaryota > Metazoa > Chordata > Actinopteri > Syngnathiformes > Centriscidae > Aeoliscus > Aeoliscus strigatus. The sequence goes on from CAAKHB010007002.1 coordinate 285,230, forward strand.
CAATGATCTCCCAATTGACAAGAGGTGGGGGAAAAAAAAACAAAAACCAAACATGTAAAGAATTTGCAATTCAGATGCCAACATGATTTTAGAGTCGTACCAGATTTGTTTTGGCAATTACCATCACACTATTCGCTCCATCCCCTCAATCTGGGACTTAATAAGAGTGGATCAAAATCCAATCAGAGCTGATTGCTCAGGCTCTGTATCGCTGCTCTCACTATTCTGACACTTACTGAGATTCCCTCTCAGCTCTGATGTCCAAGTAGAGCAGACAGGGGCCTGACATTAATGAGCTGCAATCAGTGAGTGGCTGGCTGTTTAAAAAAACATTAAAGACCAAGTTGCGGTGCAACCCTCCTTCTCAGCTTTATTTTTCTTCCCATTGTCCCTGGAGGATGAAAACCTGCAGCAGACAGCTGCTGGTGATGGCCTCATTCAGGGAGCAACCAGCTGTGTTACAACAAGCCACACACAGCTTCTGTCAGGGAACATCAGCCAATCAGGGCGTATGGTAATGAATGTGTGAGTGGTTCAGGTTCAAGAATGAGAGCAATTACATTTTGGAAATAGGCAAAATGAAAACCTTAATAGGATAAAGAAACAACGGAGGTCAAAGAGACAGAAAGTTAAACCGAGGCAGCAGTTGGCCCAGAGATGTTGGGATGTGTGAGGCGACATTTATTGCGGACCAAGCAGCTGTAAGGGAGAGAGAGCATGGAGATGAGAGGGTTGAGAGGAGCTGTCACAAGATGTGGGGAATGCTGCTATGGCTAATTAGAGTCAATGAGACTGCACAGAGCAAAAGATTCATGTGAAAAAGTCAAATGAGTTCAGTGGAAGGTCAGACAGAGGACAACAGTGAGTGGAGCCGATGTTCCATGATGTTTGCTCTAATATGAGCAGACACACTATAAACAATTACCCATAGTTGAAATATTTCAGTACATGTGGAGGACTGTGTCATGTGCAAAATGTGAATTGTATTGGTTTATTCCATGTTCAAGCCTGTCATTGTTTTCATCATCAGACAAAAAGACACAACTTCAAGTGGCGAGAAATGGGTTTTTTGTTTATGTCATGCATTATGCCCAGCTCCCCCCTGACCCCTCCACACACACACACACGCACACACAACATTTGTGTCCAAATTCCAGCCAGTCATGCTGCATTTAATTACCTGACACGGAACTTTGCACTCTCAGACACACAGTGAACTGTTGATTTTTGTAGGTCTTGTAAATGCATGCATGCCTGCAAAGATGTTGCGTAAAATATGTGACATTTGACCAGAGCCAAGGATTCTGGCCAGCAGGCATCTGCGACACCAACATGAGTATCTGTTGTTCTTGACTCTGGACATTTGCTGCTGCTGCTGTATTTTAAAGACTGTCCCACTGTCACAAATTTTCTGCTTTTATAATGTGTCCTTACATGAATGTCCAATGAAATTTAACTAAATCAATCCACAGACAACAAAGACTGTAAATAGAATGGACAAATCTCACAAATACCCCTTATGTGAGTGTGCGGAACCTGAGTCTGTGCAGTCATGACCAGGGAATGAGGCTGACAGTATGGGAGGGATTAAGTAAACTAATTTCTGACACATTCACTACAACAACAGGACAACAGGAGTCCACACATTCACTCACGCCGGCTGTCAATGATGACATCACATTCTCTTTTTGCAGCATGAAATAAACAACTAACCAAAATCATCATGAAAGTAGAACACATAATAAATAAATAAATCACTTCAGTGTGGTTGGCCCTGCGATGAGCTGGTGACTGAATGAACGGTAAAAATACATAAACATGCCAGAAACCATCTTTGGGAAACACTTATCTGATCATATTGGTTTGCCTGAAATCCTTTCCAATAACACAGAGAGGGTTGGGACCTATAAGCTATAAGCTATAGAACCAGCCACCAGGGGGAGATCAAAGTGATCCTTTATGGAGCTCATAACGTTCATTATCACATACAGCAGGTCTGTAAGGCAAAAACACACATGGATGTAGTTTCAATTGATGCATTTATCACCAAGAAAGAGAAGTTAAGCTTTCAATTCAATGACAATAGGCAAATCTGAATGCACCCTACAGCCATCAGCTACAGCAACGTTGGACTGGACTGTCTAACCCTAACACTGGACTGTCTGCTCAACTTCCCTCAGGTGCCTAGGAGCCCATCAAATAGATAAACACCTGACTGTATCTCTGATCTGGTTTTCATACCTATAATTGATTGCAACTGTAATTCCTTAAACATTACATTATAATAATCCTTTTGCACTGGTTTTCTTTCCCAAACAAATCACACTTTCCCAGGCAGACAAATTCAACTGAAGCTCGTGTGACATGTTGTTAAAAGTATTTCATGAGGCTGGGGCACAATGGTGCAGGGTGGTTTCAGCCACAGCACATCATCAGAACTGCTATAGCAATAGCAGTGACAATGGACAGAGCTGATTCAGTTTGGATCCACGTTTCTCCCTCCAGGAACAAATCCATTGTGCAACCACTAAAGAAGCAGAGGAAGAAGGGAGTAGAGGAGAGAAATAGAATCATGCTGTCCCCTCAGGGAAAGTGAGTGCTTTGGCTAAAAATACGCCTCCAAATTTCTGAATCATATTCTGTCCTACTGTACCAGAATGCAAGAGCTGTGGATGTTAAAAGGCATGGAGGAATTAACAGAAAGAAGTAGGCCGCCATGAAAACGGGTGAAGCACATTCAGATTCCCCCCACTGCTCCTCCTTCCTCTCTCTCAGTCTTCCTGCCTCACTGTCTGGCTTTCAAAATGGAATTAATCCTTCTGTGATCTGTAATTTTGTGTTTTCTTCCCTTCCCCTTTCATTTCATGTGATGTGAACACCCTGTCCTTCCCCATGAGGGAGGATATATAGCATGTGCTCATGGTTCATGAGGTAGTAGATACTAAATAGAAAATGAGACAGTCTTTGCACTCTGATCCCCTTTGCTTGAGATGAGTAAATAAGGAATGGTTTCAATTAGGCAGTGGGAACACAGCCGCTGGCAACATCTTTGGCGTTAATCACTGTGTGAGCTACTAATAATCTCATCTAGAGACCTTTAAATACACAAACTCTGCATTTATTAATTGGACCAAATTTTATCTGTCATGCCGTCCCCAAGAGCTCAGCGTCTCCTTGAATCTCATGTTGTTGTCAGATGTTTACTGCCCTGAAATCATATTAATCAAGGAGAAACCCTTTTGTTTGCTTAGATGGGAGCAAATCAGTGTTCCGTGGAACTGCTTCATTACATTTAATTCCAGTTTTCATTCCCGGAATATTACCCTGTTATTAGAACTGTACTGTGTTAAAGGGTCTGAGGCATATTGTGGTTTCTGAGGCATTCACCTCTAGGATGACAGCAGAGGTAGTTATAAGGGAGATCTGTCCATGCTGTATAAATGTAAAAGTTGCCATGGTGCAACAGTGCTTGACGTTTTGAGGATGCAATAGAGAGGACAACAGTGTCCAGATGAAGAGTGTTGTCATTGTGTTGTGTATCTGAAAAATGAAGGAGGATTTTCAACAAACACAGTACACGTCAAACCCAGCAACACCCTGAGTTTGTGGTCAATGACTGAGGCTGATAAACCTGTGTGGAAAACTGACACTGATGTACCCAACTACGTCTTTTTGTTTACCCTGCAGGAAAATTCACATTTGCATCAACCGAGAGGCCATAAAACTCAAAGAGCAAATCTCTTTGTGACAATTAATGAGAAAAACAAGGCTTCTAGCTGACAACCATCCAATTGGTTGTCTGGAAAATTGTGTTAGCACAAAGCCATCAGACAGACATCGCCATTAAAAGGGGTGGTGGTGTGTTTTTTTTTGGGGGGGTGACTGGATGAACAGGGACTGGGGGCTTTGGGGCTTATGGCAATATGCATAATTTTGTTTATGGTGACAGGTCAGGGCTCAGATTATTTATGTTGCATTAGTACGAGTAGTTCATCACGCAACAGTCACAAAAATGTATGCAAATGTTTCTATGATTATTATAGATATTGACTGTACCTCCAGTCTAATGACCAATGAGGTCATGTTTTCAACAGTGTTTGTCTGTCTGTCTATTTGTTTGTCTTTTAGCAAAATAATTTAAAATTTTGATAACATTTTCAGGAAATGCTGATAATGGGACCAGGACCAGATGATTAAATGTTGGTGGTGTTCTGGAACCATCTGGATCCAGTAATCTGTTGAAGGATTCTTACTCAACTGTGTGATACTGTAAGATCATTTCAACATATGTGTATAACATATGTGTTTAACTCCTCAATAGCAGCAGTTGACTGATTATGTTGCAGTGGTCAGTGCGTCTGGCATTTAAACCAAAAGTTGGGGGTTTAATCAGACTTACTATTGAACTGAAAAAGAAAAAAAATAGAGCTTAGTGCATGATTGTGCAACAAAGTTGCTAATGAGAGCTATTTGACTATTAGGGACAAAGGCATGTTTTGATGATCAATGAATTTATTAGAGTAGCTGAAATGAACGTTGGACGATAATATTGGGTGGAAATGAGCTGCTTGGTGTAGCTCTGATGCCTCTAAGGGCTTTTCTATTTTTTGAGTATTTATTCTGGTATTATTTAGTCAGATCATTTTAAAAAGGTTTCTCACCTTTGTTTCTCACCAAGGCACTCGTTGCTCTTCAAACACCGTTATCACTTCTTTTTGGTCTCTGAGATTCCTGCTCTCCTGTGTGAGACGCAGCAGACGACTTTTAAGGGATTTTATCTCTGGACTTTTTCACCTCACAGTAGTGGTTAGAATGAGACAATCCATGAGCACTAGATGAGATTCTCTTCACGATGTAGAGCTTGGATCAGTAAGCGTTGGGATGTCAAATGGTAAACGGCTGTATCTCTATTTGGAGTTCACATGGTTCACTCTGAGTGGAACTATGGAAGAGTGCTGGACTGAATCTCAGTCAAACGTGAAGATTGTCGGCACTGATAAATTAGAGTCTCACAAACTGTAGGTAGTGGAGACAGTTCAATTCAAGGTCAACTTTGAACAACTTTTAAATGATGAAAAAAGAGACAAAATTAACTAAATAACCAGTGATTCCTATCAGAGTGAAGGCATAAACATGCGGTTGTACAAATCATAAATTAGATATGAGACAGAATAAATAATACAACCCAGTCGTTCCGTTTATTTTGTGGCAGCTGCCCACACACACGGAAAACATTTATAGCCTCATTTCAACTGGATAACTTCTGGATACAACTTACCAGGAACAATCTATCAGATTAAACAAGTTTAACAAGTCATCTAAGTGGTGAGTCCGGTCTGATATTTGTCAGTTACAGTTGTCTGTGACCTTGACTGAAGATGGTCTGAGCCATGGCAATCCATGAAGTCCAGCCAGAATCAGATCCACGAGTTTGGAGGCTGAACAGAGAGTTTATGATACCACGAGGCAGAATTTGGACCATTTTCCGTGTTACAAATCAAACAACCATCTGATCTGCTGATGCAGGAAGTGGCCAAGTTTAAATTAGTTTAGCCACATTAGATGTGAATCTGCGTGGGCTCAGTGATGTTTGAGGTCGTTACATTCCAAGTGGCAGCACTCATACATTTGGTTTAGAAGAAGTAAACTGGTCCAATGTGGGGTTTCAGAAATGACTAAAAATCGAACCAGCATGCATTGCATCTCAAACTTGATACTAATGGTTGCATGCTGGTCGACCAAAGATGTAACTGCAGAGGGACTTTTCATTCAGGACCAGATTGAATCATGAAACTTCCCCAAACAGAACAACTGAAGCTTTTGTACTGCAGCGACCACAGCGCTTACGCTCAGACAATTTTAGCAGAATTCTTCCTTGACATGAATGTAAAAAAAAAAACAAAAAACCCCACAAAACTGAACCTGAATAGAAATCCTGCCTTCTGACATCAGCTCACTTCTCTTTTAAACCCATCTTCAATGTAAGCACCTGAACTGCAACCTGACGCACTTCTATCACTCAACACATTTAAAAATAAATGAGTAAATATGAAATTAATAAGCAGGAAGATTGAGGCGCCAAGGCACAACACAGCACTGCCGCACAGAGAAATTGTTCAACCACATTAGCATGGGGTAGAAAATAGCCTGGAATATATTACCCAGCCACTGCAGCTGATTTTTGATCCTCCTGCTTATATCCAACACATTTCCCTCTCCTCGTCATGATTAGAGAACTGTTTGTTTTTGCTAATAAAAATTAGAAATTAGAGGCTCATGCTGTTACACCGCACGGGGGGCATGATATATTTTTTGTTGTTGCTTTTTGTTTTTTTCAAATAATTTGTAAAAATGTTATGTGCCACTGGGGACAGGAGGAATGCATTTTTGACTACAGAATCAAATCCTTTTATTCCCTTTTTACACACCTACTGTACTGTATCTCATCAAGAAAACCTCTTCCTTTACACTGTATGCACTGCACAATTGAATAACATGTTTACAGATACAATGTGTTCTTGATGAATTTGGGCACACATTGTGTTGTATGAAGACTGTCCTCATTCTGTACAGAAACCTAAAAAACGTATTTAACATACTACATGTATTTTACATATTAACCAGCCATCCTGTTCATCTTACCAATAGTGGAGACATCTCTTGACAGACAGAAAGGAAAATATATGTAATCACTGATTTATTACATTTACATACATACATTTTGTATATTATGTTTATATGAATTTTGTCTTGTCTGCATCAGAAACACAGCTCGAGCAGATCTAGATCATTCCATCTGTCACTGAATCTTCATGTTCCTGAATCATAAATGTAAAGTTGAACGTATATTAAAGCTGTTTGACATTTACATATGACCTCACAAGCATAAAGCAACTAGTTGCTCTACAAATATACCCCACTATGACATAATTATCTTAGAGCAGGTGTTGTTATCCAAGCTAATTACAACAAATACAAACCCCCACACCTCCACAGAGTTTTAATGATCGACAGATACTTTATTAATCTCTGTGAGAAATTCACAAAAGGAGTACAAAACTAATAATTGGCATTTTATGAAACATAAAGCACTACTTTCATATTGTGTCTGTGAAGTAGTCATATCGTTATTCAGTGTCCAATTAAAATGGCCTTCATCTCCATGGGAGCTCTCCACTCTCTACGACCACCTGCAGACCCCCTCACTCTGTCTCAGCGGTCCATCTTGAGTCACCAGCCTGCACACAGGCTAAAATAGAAACGCCAGTAACTCCTCCGTCCATCTCGCCACCACCTGCCCCATTTCTTTCCCCTCTCTGCTTCCTCTGCACATGTAGCCTCCTTTTTCTGCCTTTATTCTCTGCGGGAAATCTGTCCGACTCTCTTCATCGGTCCCTCTTTGTCACTTTTACCTTTGTTGTTTCCGGCACGCACAATGCCCCCAGCTGTTTCCTTCTTCACTTTCTTGTGCCCAGTTTTTCAAGAGTCTCTCCTGATCCAACGCACTACCTCTACATCAGAGTCTGTTTTTCTTCTTGTCTGTGTCACACCTGGCCAGACCTTCATATGCTCAATTATTCTAACCTGCAATAATGAAAGTCACTCATGTGGCATATGTGCATGTTTAGACTGAGAGTTTTATAGTACTATCTCTTGTGCAGCCATGCATATGATACAATGTAAAGAACATTTGCTTGTTCACGCATATTTAAGCTTCACAACAATTAAAGCTGTTTGATGCAGATAAAACTAGCAATTCAGCAGTGCAAACCTCCACTGGATCCAACAGCAGGAAAATTATGTTTTGACAATGTTTATTTTAGATGCATTTTTTACTATCTATCTCATTTATCTATAAATGTTGAGTGTCATTAATTGCTGATGTTTTCTCTCTTTAACAAGTTCAATGACAATCGGCCAGGTCGACTTCTTCAAACAAAAGTACACAAACACACCAGAGCCCCAGGGGCTTTTAGAGTCACTGCCACACTCAAGTACACGATTATGAAAAAGTCAGAGCCAGACTTGCTCAGAACAACAGGAATTTATAGAATATTAGTTGTGGATCCTTTAGGGAAATTTCCGTTTTTCCTGTGTGTTTACGTTGAAATGATCCATAGGGACCAACATTATTGTAATGGGTTCAATATGAAGTATGATTGATGTGGCTGGGAACCACGAAAAGACTGCAAAGTAATCTGACACACAAAATCCAGCAATTGAAAGTGCTTTTTCTGCCACTGATATCAATAAGCGTTAAAAAATATATTCTTGTGTTTAAGAGTTATTAATGGATAATTATTTATAGAGCTAATAAAAATGGTGAACAACAGATATTCACTGAAGATACTGCATAACGCAGAAAACAGTGTGATAATTGGGAAAATGTGACACTTTGAGGGCAGAACAGTCCTTCTTGCTTACGTTGTTGTGTTCTGCATTGCTGTAACTTTGTTTCTTGTCGGTGAGTGTGCACCTTAAGCTGTGTCCTAAGCTGACTTTGGTGTTTCTTTGCTGCAGTGGTAAGTAAAGTAAGAAAGTAAGAAATACGTCTGGTGCTGACATTTCAGCCTCCAGTGAAATAAAATGCAGCAAGCAAAGGACACCAGCGTCTATTAGTATGCACAGTTTTACATTTCAGATGGGTCTGTTATCCATGAAATCCCTGCAGGGTGTAAACAGTATTGACCCCTTCTTTTTACCTCCTTGCGTGGCGATGAGTTTAGACACCCACAGTGAACTCATCTATGCCCCACTGCCTTTATCTTTGATTGTCTTGCTCTCTTACTTCAACTTCCACCCCCCTCTCTCCATCCATCTCTCTCTCGCCATCTCCATCTCTCAGGGGTCCAGGACAACGTCATTAGCTGTCGGGCCTCAGAGTGCAGCTCGGTGGAGCCCTGGGGCTGAAGCTTTGTGCCTTAATTACCCACCTAATGAGTCATTGGGAAAGTGCTGGTGCCTTATTCACACACATGCACACACACGTACACGTCCACCTAATGACTATACAGTACTGTACACTCGCCCACTTCCCCTGATTTACAGACACACAAATTAATCCACTTACTCACTTGTTTGGTCCCTCAGACCTCAGGTCTGTTTCCTCAAGCCAAAACAGGACTGATGAATTTTAGATTTTGGCCAGGGGCACCATATTCTGGTCCATGTGCAAAAGCATCAGAGGTCAAGTTGGGTTTGGGGCAACCAATGATATGAATTAAATTCAACATTTTCAGTTTCAACTTGATGCCCGTTAACCACTGGCGAAGAAACTTTAGCTTGGCCTCTTTAAGTCGTAAAATGCTTTAAACACAGCTATTGCTCTAGAATTCTGCTATTGGCAGCTGGTTACTCATGACTGTGTTGGTATTCACCGACTGGAGACTCCGGAGGGATTTAGTTTGCAGGTTGTTGATGCTGATCAACATGCCAGCTTTGGGAGTTAAAAAATTTGAATTCACACTGCATGTGAAAGGTGTCAGTCATCCACAAGCCAAATACTGTAAATCTGAGTGCAGTTTGTCAAAGGCTGCACAATCATTCGCAGTCACAGACTGACTCTGTGCCTTCACACCTCCTGTGTTCTCCCCACATTCTAACAGCAACGCTCAGATTGTTGAGATCACACCTGTTTGTTGAGAAGAACAGTCTGCTACTGTTGTCTGTGTGGTTGCTGTGACCGCCTGAACTGCTGCTGCTGCTTTAATGAACTGGTTCTAATGTGGATGACAAGAAATGAATCATGTGTTCAGAGTATTATTGATTTTCATATCAGTGTGACATTATTCGTGAAATAACAATATCCTTGCCTTAATGACAAATTAAATTGTGGGTAAATATTGATTTTAATAGCTGCTTTGAGAGGGACAAATAACAGACATAAATGAATAAAGACATACATTAAATAACAGGTGTAAACTGTACAATAGTCGATTTCACCGTTGTGAAAAGATGCTTTCTTCTTATAGGAAACAGTCAATTTGGGAAGCATTTTCAAGAGGTGGAAATTCACAAACCTGTTCTGTATGGAATGGGTGGAGTCGTCACAGGATGTGACATTTTGACAAAGTGCTAACGAATCAGTGTCAGAATAAAATGAAGTACACATTTCATCTAATCATCTAATATGACATACTGTGGCAACATCAAGGTTTGGGAGTTCTTCACCCAGCACAGGATAGTTTACTGTATGTGTATTTCCCCACACGTGTGTGGCATGTGACAAGAAACTTGTGTCACATTTTATGATCATGTCTTTGATTCTTTAACACATTGGATGCCCATTTAAATGTCTCTGTTAAAGAAAAGAGGCAAGAAAAATGAAAAGAAAGAAAACGAGAAAGCACTAACTGAGAGTCACCCAACATTTGTAACCCTCACAATGAGTAAGAATCCTTCCACAGATTCCTGGATCCAGATGGTTGCAGAACAGTACCAACATGATCAGCATTTCCTGAAAATTAATAGCCATTCATAACTTTTCATGTTATTTTTGCTAATACAGACAAATAAACGCGACCGAAAATAAAGCAAAGGCAAAATGCTAACGTAATTTGGTTTCTCTTTGTCTTGACGGAACCTTTTAGGTTGTCTGGGCTCATTTTTGAATACATATGCATCCCTTCATGTCCAGAGCTCTGATGGAAGCTTTTACTGGAGACATGAAGACATGCCAGCCAAATTCATCCAATTTTCTCCCCACTAAAAGACTGAAACATTGTGTTTTGAAGGCTAAATGAAAATGTGCAGGATGTCTTGATGGAAGAAAACTACCTGTAATTTGTCCATCCAGTAATAAGGTTAGTATATATAAAATAAAGGTGCTCTGCTTCTGACTGTTTCTCTCTCCTTCTCTCTGAGGAATTAAAATGGGCCGCCATCACTAGTCTACGAGCTGACAGGAGGCCTCCAGAGTGTGTTTTGTCTGTTCGACGCCACCTCCTTCGCTGACAGCTCTCAGTTGCCTGGAGACGTCGCATGAAAGACAAGCAAGTGGTAAATGAGCAGGTTCGTGATCAAAGACCACAACAGCTCCACTGCTGCATTTCCAACTGCGCACGGCTTGAGCAACGCACACCGCCATGACTTCCTGTGCACTACAAATTGTGGGGCTCTAACCATATACTCTGCCCTGACATTAGCCTCCCATCGAAAACCTAATTTGAAGAAACTTCTGCCAACACGTGCTGACATGATTGAGTTTTCTTTCATTAGGATTGCAAAAGAAGTACATGTTTGAATTTGCAAACACAAAGATTAAGCTCTGTGAGAGGCTTGGGATGCTTTTATTGCACCTTGTGAATGTGTTCAGATGCTTTATGCAGCATTATTTGCTGTATGACAGCAACCAGGACAAAAAAAACATTACTTTAGGTAAACTTAAGAAGTTGAGAAAAAGTGGCTATAGTATGGAAGTGGCAAGATACTCTGAGCTTCATGATTGTCAAATTCCGGATGTGGATCACCTGGTTCTGAACCAACTAGGTTTGAACATAAATGAGATCTTGACTTTCTTTTTTTAAACCCTATCATATACACATCCAGGAGGATAAGTGACCTAACTCCCAACCAACCCATCAAAGTATAAAAGGATGAGGCGCAAGATAATTGTAACATGACTGTAGTTAGGCAGGTAGAACAGGATGTTCATTAATTGCAGCGTTGGCAGTTTGCGTCTTGACAAGGACAAATTGCTCCCAGTGGTTTGTGCCTTGTTGCGGCTTAACACACGGCTACCATCGGCCACATGTACGCTTCATTTATCCTTAAAAAACATATACTGTATCATATTTATTCATTTAATGTGACTCTTGGGTGGTAAAATGCTGTGTATCAGCTGCTTGTTATGTTTATAGGCTCATTAAAGATTTAAAGCTGTAGATCTGTAAGTTCATCAACTTGTCAAATACTTTGTTACAGCCCAGAGAGCTATTGCTGCTGTGTTAGTGACTGATATACAACCCTGACAAATATATTAAAAGTGGTGATAAAATCCATGAAACAACCAAAATGTCAAAAACTTGATGTAAGCAACTGTGATGTATCATCTGTATCACCACCATCTCCAAAAAGTTTGCCATTGTAGGAAGCAGGATGAGCATGAGATATACAGTATCTGTGTGTGCTGCTGAATCTCATGGAGTTGCCAAAGGCTGCCTAGTGTGCCACTGTGAGGTGCACAAAGTACAAGGCGTCTCTATACAACAAGTTCCATTTTTGGAGAGTGTTGGTAAGTTGATGAACCATGGCTTATGGCCGAGCCTAAAAACTACGCTGAATTGTGTAGTGTAAGGCACAGGGAGATGAGCGTGCGCACACACACACACACACACACACACACACACACACACACACACACACACACACACACTTCAAGCACT